>JAANHX010000630.1:0-57362 GCA_011320135.1 Phytophthora betacei
ACAGAGAGAGGATCCAGTCTGGATAGAGACGACGGATCAGAACATGGAAAAGGCAGAATCTCGGTGGATTCGAGCTCAACACGCATTTGTGGAACTGAGGAACAGGATCGCGACCACGCCTATCCTCCGTCATTTCGATCCGGAACGTCAACCTATGAATAGTTTATGCCAGTGACTGGGCAGTCTCAGCAGCTCTGGTGCAAGAACATGAGGGGATCTGTCATCCAGTCACCTTTGTCAGCCGGACACTGAAGCCGAATGAACTGAACTACGGAGCGGTGGAGAAAGAGATACTTGCGCTCCTGCGCGTGTTGGATCTAAATTATAACCTGCTAGTGGGGAGATCCATCCGGATCCTGACTCGACACTCCACGCTAGCCTGGCTGTTCAAGTCGGCCGGGTTGCAAGGACGTTTGGGACAGTGGGCAGCTTTACTCTCGCCTTGGACGCTGGAAATTGTGAAATGTTCGAAAGGGGAAGATGAGATCCTGGGAGTCTTGGCCGCGAGCATCACTCCTCGAGCTAAGATGGATGAGGCACTGACTAAGATCGCCCCTAAGAAAGAGCCCAAACGCCGGATCCAGATCCCGATCCCGACGGTACAGGTGGATGAGGATCTATACGTCCTGAGTTTCGATGGATCCGCTCGTGTACGACGCGGAGGAGGAGCATACAGTGCAATACTGTGGAGATTGCCCGGATGGGAAGTTGTACGGGCCAGATCCACTTACGCGGAAGGCCTCACCGTCAATGAAGCGGAGTATAACGGACTCCTTCTGGGTTTGGATCTACTAAAGGGACAAGATCCAAAACGGCTGGTGATTTGTGGGGATTCAAATTTGGTAATCAGACAGGTGCGGGGTGAGATTGACTGCAAGGCCCCGGCCCTAACACTGTTACGGCAGAAAGTGATGATCCACCTGCGTGGTTGGTTGAATCACGAGTTGGTACATGTCAAGCGAGATTGGAATGCCAGTGCGGATAGTTTGGCCAGTGCCGCTTTACGGAATCAATGTGGTGTCGAAGTGGAGGGAGAAGCCGAACATCAGGATCTCGTTACGTTGAACCGACTTGACGAAGTGGTAGTGGTTGGATCCGGGAAAAAGACAGTCCAGGTGATGGCTGTCACTAGATCCAGAGAAAAGATTGGATCCAGCCCCCCGATCCTCGAGGAAACATTCGTGAAGAGAGTTCGCATCGAGCGGATCCTCAAAGCACAGAATGAGGAAGCGTGGATCCTGGGACTAAAGAAGTATCTGATGGGGGATGTACGAGACTTAAGTCGGGAGGATGCCAAATCCTACAGCGTTATCGCTACGGATTACGCGGTGGATCTGAACGACTTGCTCTTCTATTGCCCCCCTACGAAGAGAGTCCACGAGGATCGGGATGGATTGATGAGATTGGTGATGCCAGAAACCTTGCAACAGGATGTCCTACACCACTACCACGCTAGCTTGGAAGGCGGACATCAGGGCATTGGTCGGACCTACCAACGGATCCGGGAATGTTTCCATTGGAGAGGACTATTCAAGAGTGTACAACGATATGTCGGTGAATGCGTGGATTGTGAGACAGGCAAAGGCAGACCTACGATCGAAGGGGAGTCACCTGGGAATGTCCGAGCGACTTACCCTTTCCAGATCATAGCCATGGATCATATTCCCTCGTTGCCCAAGTCGTTCAAAGGAAACACAGAATTGTTGATTTGGGTGGACCTGTTTACCGGATATGTGATTGCCAAAGCTAGTGCGTCTAGAACTGCGCAAACCATTGCGGAATCGTACGAGGAGTGTGTTTTCCGAAGATTTGGTGCTAGCGAAATGATTAGACATGATCGGGAGCCAGGCTTTATGTCTGATTTCTTTCGAGCATTCAACCGGATCCTAGGGCAGCGACAGCGAGCAACCATGGCATATCGTCCCCAAGCTAACGGGTCGGCCGAACGCATGGTGCAGACGATCACGAGAGCACTCAAGATGTATGTCCAGGATTTGGACCAAAGGGATTGGGATGAGTACGCAGAACGGCCCCCCTTCGCGATGAACACCGCCCAAGACCGGATCCGGGGTGATACACCATTTTACTTGGTACATGGGTGGGATCCCAAATCCACCCTAGAAGCGGCCATTCCAGTATGCAGTACCAAGAAGAGAAACCGAGATCCAAGGCGATGGCGATACCAAGTCCAGAAATACTACCGGCAAGCTAGATCCCAGGTGAACGAACGACTGCGGAATGCGATACAGGATCGAGCGGATCGACACAACGAAGACGCCCGTCCACATCAAATCCAAGTGGGATCGCAGGTGTGGCTGTATTTGGATCGAGTGAAAGAAGGGTACGCTCGCAAATTGGCCCATCTATGGCATGGACCGTTCCGGGTGAGAGAGAAGATTGGAGAACATGCGGTGAGGCTGGAAACGGCAGGTACCGAATATCGCCTGTTCCCTGTGGTACACGTATCCAAGCTGAAGTTGGTCAAAGAATATCCGGATCGGCCGCAGGTCCGTCTTTCGGTAGATGCATCCGACCGCGTCGACTTCGACGAAGTTCTCCTACCGGAAGACAGTTGGAATGTGGATCTCGAAGCCGACGAGTTCGAAGTCGAGAAGATCACCGATATGAGATCGGGGAAGCGAACTAGATACGGACGGATTTACCGTGAGTTTCTGGTGCATTGGCGTGGATATGACGAACCTAGTTGGGTAGACGAGGCAGATCTGAACTGTGGAGCATTACTCTATGATTTCTTGAGGGATCGTACGAATCGTAACAGATTCGGCGTGATGCAGTCTCATGAAGAAGAGTAGGGAAGGGACCCATGGATGTGAGTTGGTCATATCGATGGGAGGATGAAGAAGGACCCACAGGAAGGGTGTGGGTCAGGAGGAGGAGGATCGCTGATATGAGTTGGTCACATCGGAAAGAAAGAGAAGACGAATCCACAGGGTGGATTAGGAGGAAGAAGTGAATGTTTATGCATAAGAGTGACGTTTTACGTGTGAGGAGTCCTGCTTGATTTCGAGCACGAGCTTTCAAGGGCCCGAACTATACTGACCCGATTGAACCTGGGTCATCTAGATCCGGATGAAATCCAGGCGCAGACCCAGCCCAGATCCAGGTGTACGCTGAAAGGGTGGATCCAGCCCAGATCCAGGTGTACACTGAAAGGGTGGATCTAGCCCAGATCCAGGTGTACGCTGAAAGGGTGGATCCAGCCCAGACCCAGGTGTACGCTGAAAGGGTGGATCCAGCCCAGATCCAGGTGTACGCTGAAAGGGTGGACTAGATTTCTCAACCGACGAAGGAATGTTGTAAGCATATTCAAGCAAGAAAGTGTGGATTATAATGGCTTATGCAAAAGGCTAGCTCGACCCAGTATCCAGTCGCTAGTTACTGCTACGAAAGGAATCCACGAAGGCGGAAACTGGGGCGTGGTGTCGAAGAATGATGAGGATCAGGTAGTCTTGGGCTGAACATTGAAGAACTTGCTCACTAGACGCTGGATCTGGCGTCCTGGGTGTTGGCTCAGGTCCCCGCGAAACTGGATGCGCCAAGGCTCGGCTTCGTCGATCTCTCGCAAGGCTTCCAATAGGCTCGTGGGTTCTGGGCGATGGAGGTTGGGATCCTCCAAGTTGGCTTGACGGGATACGGATCCCGGAAACCAAGCTACCTTATCCCCGCGTCGGGGAAGATGCAAGAAGGATGGATCCAGCAAAATATCCACGTCACACCAACCGTCCTGGATTGCTAACACGAGGATCACAAGGACTCTCTTCCAAGCTCGGCCCGCATGGCTACGCCGGTTACCACGCTGCTTGTTGAAGTTGGACAACCAGGTCGAACCCTGCAATTGATTCCGAGAGATGGGGAACCGGTGAGTGCCCTCCCATATAGCAACCCGGTGCTTGGAGGCGAAATCCCGGAACGCCCGAACGAATACCCCGAGTCGCCCACGCACATCACCCCTGAAGCTAACCGGATCCACCGGTGTGGTGACCAGTGTATCCCACGGGGCAGCACTTGTCAGTTCCTCCACGAGGGGTCTGGTGATGAGCGAATCCACGTACCCGGCCCTCGGGATGGCGTCCGCTGTCCGAGGGAATATCCACTCAGCCCGAAAAGGCAACTCCGGAAACAGAACCGTGATCTTCATGGAGATGATCGCAACTCGGTTCAATTTCTTGGCTGACCAAGGCTCGATGTCTCTGGCAGCGAAGGCCACAGGAGCACGTCTACCAGGAATGAAAGCAGCATCCGGACCGAACGGAGCCACGGGGAGCATCCCTGGCAGTGACGAGTTAGGGGGGGCGGGGATCAAGACAGATCCAGGGGATCCGCCACCGTGAGGCGATCCCGGGGATCCGCCACCATGGGGCGATCCTGGAGATCCACCACCATGAGGCGACCCCCCTCCACCAGATCCGGAGGACCCGCCACCAGGCGACCCCCCTCCGCCAGATCCAAGGAGTCCGCCACCACGAGGCGACCCCCTCCCACCATCACTACCCGATCCGCCGTCACTGTCGACTTGGATCGCGGATCCCGCAGTGGCGCCTCCGGATCCGGCTGTGCCAGCGACTTGTGGAGGCGGCGTCGAGAGGGATCTCCGCCGGGCTTCGGATCGGGATTGGGATAGAGCCCGCCGCGTGTCTTCCTCCAAGGCATCCTCAGCGGCTCGAGCCTCCTCCGAATCCTCTGGACTCTCGTCGTCATCGTCGTCGTCGTCAGCGTCCTCATCGCTTAGAGTGAAGGGATACGGGCCGGACAGACGGCGTACGCTTTGACGACGATCGGTTAGGAGGCCCTGAGCCGTCGGACCAGTCAGATTCCTCATCCTCATCGTCCTCCGAACTACCCAGTCCACACCCAGGGGGAATGACGCGTTTGGCTTTCCCCTTCCCGGGTCCAGTACGGGCTGGCGGAGGGTTGGTGGAAGCGGACTGAGGAACGATGGGCGTCGTTACCGAAGGACCAGCGGTGGATCCCGTCTTGGACGCCGATCCCGATTTTGATACTGCCGTAGATCCCGTTTTGGCAGTCGATCCGGACTTGGACACCGCTGATCCTGTTTTGGATGGGGCAACGGATCCAGCCTTGGACGCCGTAGACCCAGTCTTGGGTCCGGATCCAGATTTTGACGCAGCAGCGGTGGATCCCGTCTTGGACGTCGATCCCGGTTTGGACACCGTCGATCCCGTTTTGGACGTAGCAACGGGTCCAGTCTTGGACGCCGAGGTAGACTTGGATCTAGCGGTGGATCCAGACTTGGATCCGGCACCTGACTTCGAGGAAGAAACGGAAGTCTTGGGCGCGGGTGTAGATCCTGCCTTGGACACAGAAGTGGATCCCGCTTGCGGAACAGATTTAGAAACCGGATTCGTTTTGGGCTTGGCTTTCGGGGAAGCTCGGGCCTGCTTATGGGGACGGGAGGATCCGGTGCTAGGAGCGGGAGATGTACTACGCGGGCGTTTCGCAGTCGACGAATCCGCCCCACTTACCGTCGGAAGAGGAGCAGAAACGCTAGCAGCCTGAGAGGGCCCCGACAAGGGAGGAAGTGGATCCGAGACGGCAGCTGTCACCAGCGCCAGTCGTCGACGTGCCAAATCGCGCTCCGACAGGCCGCGATCGCGCTCCAGGATCAGCTGTTGCTGCTGAGTTTGGGCTGCGGAAAGTTGATCCTGGAGTTTTGCGGTGGTCGCAGTCTGCTTTCTTCAATTTGTCACCTAGATTGACAATAACAAGTGAATATGGAGTTACTAGCAAGGACTAAAAGAGGATCCACGTACTCATGCGGCGAAGCTTGGATTCCAGCTCCGTTAGCGCACGCTCGGCATCCGCCCACTCGGTAGTCGCCTTGTCCCGCTGGAGCTCGCTGTCTGCCAGTTTCGTTTGGATCTCAGTCCCGCAATCGAGTCATACGCACGAATTCTTCGAGCGCGTAATCTCGTCCGGCAGACGCCCTCTCGAGCGACTCCTTGGTGTCTTGCAACTCCTCAGAGAGTTGAGCCAGGGCTACATCCGGCGACGAGGGAGGTGGATTTGGCGCGGGGGACCCTCCACGCGCCGACCCTAAGGCGGATCCGTCATGGGCGGATCCCACATAGTCGTTGGTCACCACCTCCTCCTGGGTCAAACGCAACTCGTCACGGAGGCGGTCCAAGCTCACATCCGCAGCTGCCCTAGCAGTCTGGGAATCCTCCAGATCCCGCTCGAGGTCGTGGATCCGGGATTGGAGTTGGTGGATCTCAGATCCGGCGAGTGCCATCTCCCTAAGGAGATGGTCGTTGTCATCTCGCATAACGTCTCGTTGACGGGAGGCGCGATCCAGCCGTCCGGTCAGGTCGCGGATCTCGACCGCCTGATCAGCCAACAGGAGTCGCAGGTCCTGCGACCGAGAGGCCGCACGGTGCTCCCACCCCTGGATCTCCATCGCTTGGTCATGGATTTGGGCCCGCAAGGTCTGAAGTTGGGTAGTGTGTAGAGACGCAGCTTGGTCTTGGGCATCTTGAGCCGTCTGGAGCTCCGCCGTCAGGGTTTGCACCTGATCGGAAAGAGCCTGGGCTAGAACCCGCAGATCGGTGGGCGACATGGAAGACGGACTGGCCGGAGGTGTGGTGGATGGGACCTTGCCCGACGATAGGCCGGTACGCTTGGCGGGAGACATGTGTCGCGAAGGAGAGAAAGCGGTTGTGGATGCTGGTGATGCACGTCGTGGACGCTGTTGGGCAGCGCCGACCACGTACAGGAGGCGATTGTGGTGAAGTGCTTTCTCAGAAATAAGAGAATGGTCCTGACGCGGGGTCACTATCCCGAATCAGTGACAATTTCAAGTGATTATAGAGGATTTGGGTTGTTTGGCACGGGTGCAAGTTGCCTGTGGTGGATTAGCCATGGCGAGCAGCACCCCGTATGGAATGACGATGGATCTGATATGAGCGATGTACGAGAAGGCAAGATCCACCAAGACTTACCTCGGATCCACCCTTACCTGGATTCACTAAGATGGATATGGGATATACTATACAAGAGTGGATCGAGTGTGGATCCTATGAAGGAAGGATGGTCGGTGCTCTCTGACGGTGGATCTAGTAGCCACAGCTAATGAAGAGTCAAGATCCACCGCGAGGTACCCCGGATCCCATACTTCCGAGTTCGTATCCAAGGAGGGAGGATCCCGCCTGGAGGGACCTGGATCCAGGGTATAGGGATGAGGGATACAGTGGATCTCGAACTTTTGTGGGACAACGGAGATCACAGACGATTGCAAGATGATGTTGGATGATTGGAGAGTTCGGATCCACGGCGAGTGTACCATTACAGTGAGGTGGATCCAAGCGACCTGGATCCGGATGAGTGTACCCATAATAGGGTGACCATGATGATTACGTCATATATCCGGTGGATCTGAAGATAACACAGCTGGGATGATGGGTCAAGGGAAGAAGGGACATGCAGCCGAGCCTGGTAAGGGATTTAGCAGATGAAAGACATAGAAGGTAGAAACCCAGGCAGGTATAGGCTTAAATATCAATACAGACCCCAATTTGCACAGTAACACGCAAGTGCCTTCCTGCCCTCAAGAACCGGAACTACATTGGCCGTACGAGCTCGGAGAAGGTTGGGAATTGCGAATCTAGTGTTGGTAGTGATAACTGGATAATACATTGGCCAGATCCTACAACCTAGTGAGCTTTTCCTTTACTTGTGCAGATCCGACAGGTTAACCGAATTTACTACTTGGTCGGTTACACCCTAGGGGCTCTCAACTCTCAAGATCCCGTCACAGGAGGCGGCAAGTACGACTTAAAGGACAACACAAAGGCAAGGGAACACACCCGCAAGGCAACCCTACGGCTAGATCCACGATCTAGGCCCCGGATCCATAAGCTCGAATATTCGCTTAGGATACGGAACCATCCACGGACGCAGAGTGAAGATTTTCCACTGCTGCTCCACCCCATCCCCACGTCTCGCCAAGACACTCAAGCTTCACCACTTGAACTCTTCGGAAGTTACCGAGAGAGCAGATCCCGCCCTACCGACGGGTACACAAGGTGAGGAAAGTTCAGCAGAACACGGATCATCGGGGGACCCCCTCCGTTAGTCGGTGTCTGGGCGCAGTTGGTAAGTTGGATCTGGCAATCTCGCAGATTTTGCTGATCCCGCTACACCACAGGGTGGAGCAGCAGTGGAAAATCTTCACTCTGCGTCCGTGGATGGTTCCGTATCCTAAGCGAATATTCGAGCTTATGGATCCGGGGCCTAGATCGTGGATCTAGCCGTAGGGTTGCCTTGCGGGTGTGTTCCCTTGCCTTTGTGTTGTCCTTTAAGTCGTACTTGCCGCCTCCTGTGACGGGATCTTGAGAGTTGAGAGCCCCTAGGGTGTAACCGACCAAGTAGTAAATTCGGTTAACCTGTCGGATCTGCACAAGTAAAGGAAAAGCTCACTAGGTTGTAGGATCTGGCCAATGTATTATCCAGTTATCACTACCAACACTAGATTCGCAATTCCCAACCTTCTCGGAGCTCGTACGGCCAATGTAGTTCCGGTTCTTGAGGGCAGGAAGGCACTTGCGTGTCACTGTGCAAATTGGAGTCTGTATTGATATTTAAGCATATACCTGCCTGGGTTTCTACCTTCTATGTCTTTCATCTGCTAAATCCCTTACCAGGCTCGGCTGCATGTCCCTTCTTCCCTTGACCCATCATCCCAGCTGTGTTATCTTCAGATCCACCGGATATATGACGTAATCATCATGGTCACCCTATTATGGGTACACTCATCCGGATCCAGGTCGCTTGGATCCACCTCACTGTAATGGTACACTCGCCGTGGATCCGAGCTCTCCAATCATCCAACATCATCTCGCAACCGTCTGTGATCTCCGTTGTCCCACGAAAGTTCGAGATCCACTGTATCCCTCATCCCTATACCCTGGATCCAGGTCCCTCCAGGCGGGATCCTCCCTCCTTGGATACGAACTCAGAAGTATGGGATCCGGGGTACCTCGCGGTGGATCTTGACTCCTCATTAGCCGTGGCTACTAGATCCACCGTCAGAGGGCACCGACCATCCTTCCTTCATAGGATCCACACTCGATCCACTCTTGTATAGTATATCCCATATCCATCTTAGTGAATCCAGGTAAGGGTGGATCCGAGGTAAGTCTTGGTGGATCTTGCCTTCTCGTACATCGCTCATATCAGATCCATCGTCATTCCATACGGGGTGCTGCTCGCCATGGCTAATCCACCACAGGCAACTTGCACCCGTGCCAAACAACCCAAATCCTCTATAATCACTTGAAATTGTCACTGATTCGGGATAGTGACCCCGCGTCAGGACCATTCTCTTATTTCTGAGAAAGCACTTCACCACAGATCCAGGGGTGGGAGCACCGTGCGGCCTCTCGGTCGCAGGACCTGCGACTCCTGTTGGCTGATCAGGCGGTCGAGATCCGCGACCTGACCGGACGGCTGGATCGCGCCTCCCGTCAACGAGACGTTATGCGAGATGACAACGACCATCTCCTTAGGGAGATGGCACTCGCCGGATCTGAGATCCACCAACTCCAATCCCGGATCCACGACCTCGAGCGGGATCTGGAGGATTCCCAGACTGCTAGGGCAGCTGCGGATGTGAGCTTGGACCGCCTCCGTGACGAGTTGCGTTTGACCCAGGAGGAGGTGGTGACCAACGACTATGTGGGATCCGCCCATGACGGATCCGCCTTAGGGTCGGCGCGTGGAGGGTCCCCCGCGCCAAATCCACCTCCCTCGTCGCCGGATGTAGCCCTGGCTCAACTCTCTGAGGAGTTGCAAGACACCAAGGAGTCGCTCGAG
Organism: Phytophthora betacei; assembly: GCA_011320135.1. Classification (NCBI taxonomy): domain Eukaryota; phylum Oomycota; class Peronosporomycetes; order Peronosporales; family Peronosporaceae; genus Phytophthora; species Phytophthora betacei. The sequence goes on from JAANHX010000630.1 coordinate 9,850, forward strand.
AGGGCGTCTGCCGGACGAGATTACGCGCTTGAAGAATTCGTGCGTATGACTCGATTGCGGGACGAGATCCAAACGAAACTGGCAGACAGCGAGCTCCAGCGGGACAAGGCGACTACCGAGTGGGCGGATGCCGAGCGTGCGCTAACGGAGCTGGAATCCAAGCTTCGCCGCATGAGTACGTGGATCCTCTTTTAGCCCTTGCTAGTAACTCCATATTCACTTGTTATTGTCAATCTAGGTGACAAATTGAAGAAAGCAGATGCGACCACCGCGAAACTCCAGGATCAACTTTCCGCAGCCCAAACTCAGCAGCAACAGCTGATCCTGGAGCGCGATCGCGGCCTGTCGGAGCGCGATTTGGCACGTCGACGACTGGCGCTGGTGACAGCTGCCGTCTCGGATCCACTTCCTCCCTTGTCGGGGCCCTCTCAGGCTGCTAGCGTTTCTGCTCCTCTTCCGACGGTAAGTGGGGCGGATTCGTCGACTGCGAAACGCCCGCGTAGTACATCTCCCGCTCCTAGCACCGGATCCTCCCGTCCCCATAAGCAGGCCCGAGCTTCCCCGAAAGCCAAGCCCAAAACGAATCCGGTTTCTAAATCTGCTCCGCAAGCGGGATCCACTTCTGTGTCCAAGGCAGGATCTACACCCGCGCCCAAGACTTCCGTTTCTCCCTCGAAGTCAGGTGCCGGATCCAAGTCTGGATCCACCGCTAGATCCAAGTCTACCTCGGCGTCCAAGACTGGACCCGTTGCTACGTCCAAAACGGGATCGACGGTGTCCAAACCGGGATCGACGTCCAAGACGGGATCCACCGCTGCTGCGTCAAAATCTGGATCCGGACCCAAGACTGGGTCTACGGCGTCCAAGGCTGGATCCGTTGCCCCATCCAAAACAGGATCAGCGGTGTCCAAGTCCGGATCGACGGCCAAAACGGGATCTACGGCAGTATCAAAATCGGGATCGGCGTCCAAGACGGGATCCACCGCTGGTCCTTCGGTAACGACGCCCATCGTTCCTCAGTCCGCTTCCACCAACCCTCCGCCGGCCCGTACTGGACCCGGGAAGGGGAAAGCTAAACGCGTCATTCCCCCTGGGTGTGGACTGGGTAGTTCGGAGGACGATGAGGATGAGGAATCTGACTGGTCCGACGGCTCAGGGCCTCCTAACCGATCGTCGTCAAAGCGTACGCCGTCTGCCGGCCCGTATCCCTTCACTCTAAGCGATGAGGACGCTGACGACGACGACGATGACGACGAGAGTCCAGAGGATTCAGAGGAGGCTCGAACCGCTGAGGAGGCCTTGGAGGAAGACACGCGGCGGGCTCTATCCCAATCCCGATCCGAAGCCCGGCGGAGATCCCTCTCGACGCCGCCTCCACAAGTCGCTGGCACAGCCGGATCCGGAGGCGCCACTGCGGGATCTGCGATCCGCGTCGACAGTGACGGTGGATCGGGCAGTGATGGTGGGAGGGGGTCGCCTCGTGGTGGCGGACTCCTTGGATCTGGCGGAGGGGGGGCGCCTGGTGGCGGATCTCCCGGATCTGGTGGAGGGGGGTCGCCTCATGGTGGTGGATCTCCAGGATCGCCCCATGGTGGCGGATCCCCGGGATCGCCTCACGGTGGCGGATCCCCTGGATCTGTCTTGATCCCCGCCCCCCCTAACTCGTCACTGCCAGGGATGCTCCCCGTGGCTCCGTTCGGTCCGGATGCTGCTTTCATTCCTGGTAGACGTGCTCCTGTGGCCTTCGCTGCCAGAGACATCGAGCCTTGGTCAGCCAAGAAATTGAACCGAGTTGCGATCATCTCCATGAAGATCACGGTTCTGTTTCCGGAGTTGCCTTTTCGGGCTGAGTGGATATTCCCTCGGACAGCGGACGCCATCCCGAGGGCCGGGTACGTGGATTCGCTCATCACCAGACCCCTCGTGGAGGAACTGACAAGTGCTGCCCCGTGGGATACACTGGTCACCACACCGGTGGATCCGGTTAGCTTCAGGGGTGATGTGCGTGGGCGACTCGGGGTATTCGTTCGGGCGTTCCGGGATTTCGCCTCCAAGCACCGGGTTGCTATATGGGAGGGCACTCACCGGTTCCCCATCTCTCGGAATCAATTGCAGGGTTCGACCTGGTTGTCCAACTTCAACAAGCAGCGTGGTAACCGGCGTAGCCATGCGGGCCGAGCTTGGAAGAGAGTCCTTGTGATCCTCGTGTTAGCAATCCAGGACGGTTGGTGTGACGTGGATATTTTGCTGGATCCATCCTTCTTGCATCTTCCCCGACGCGGGGATAAGGTAGCTTGGTTTCCGGGATCCGTATCCCGTCAAGCCAACTTGGAGGATCCCAACCTCCATCGCCCAGAACCCACGAGCCTATTGGAAGCCTTGCGAGAGATCGACGAAGCCGAGCCTTGGCGCATCCAGTTTCGCGGGGACCTGAGCCAACACCCAGGACGCCAGATCCAGCGTCTAGTGAGCAAGTTCTTCAATGTTCAGCCCAAGACTACCTGATCCTCATCACTCTTCGACACCACGCCCCAGTTTCCGTCTTCGTGGATTCCTTTCGTAGCAGTAACTAGCGACTGGATACTGGGTCGAGCTAGCCTTTTGCATAAGCTATTATAATCCACACTTTCTTACTTGAATATGCTTACAACATTCCTTCGTCGGTTGAGAAATCTAGTCCACCCTTTCAGTGTACACCTGGATCTGGGCTAGATCCACCCTTTCAGTGTACACCTGGATCTGGGCTGGATCCACCCTTTCAGCGTACACCTGGATCTGGGCTGGATCCACCCTTTCAGCGTACACCTGGATCTGGGCTGGATCCACCCTTTCAGCGTACACCTGGATCTGGGCTAGATCCACCCTTTCAGTGTACACCTGGATCTGGGCTGGATCCACCCTTTCAGCGTACACCTGGATCTGGGCTGGGTCTGCGCCTGGATTTCATCCGGATCTAGCGCCAATGACCCAGGTTCAATCGGGTCAGTATAGTTCGGGCCCTTGAAAGCTCGTGCTCGAAATCAAGCAGGACTCCTCACACGTAAAACGTCACTCTTATGCATAAACATTCACTTCTTCCTCCTAATCCACCCTGTGGATTCGTCTTCTCTTTCTTTCCGATGTGACCAACTCATATCAGCGATCCTCCTCCTCCTGACCCACACCCTTCCTGTGGGTCCTTCTTCATCCTCCCATCGATATGACCAACTCACATCCATGGGTCCCCTCCCTACTCTTCTTCATGAGACTGCATCACGCCGAATCTGTTACGATTCGTACGATCCCTCAAGAAATCATAGAGTAATGCTCCACAGTTCAGATCTGCCTCGTCTACCCAACTAGGTTCGTCATATCCACGCCAATGCACCAGAAACTCACGGTAAATCCGTCCGTATCTAGTTCGCTTCCCCGATCTCATATCGGTGATCTTCTCGACTTCGAACTCGTCGGCTTCGAGATCCACATTCCAACTGTCTTCCGGTAGGAGAACTTCGTCGAAGTCGACGCGGTCGGATGCATCTACCGAAAGACGGACCTGCGGCCGATCCGGATATTCTTTGACCAACTTCAGCTTGGATACGTGTACCACAGGGAACAGGCGATATTCGGTACCTGCCGTTTCCAGCCTCACCGCATGTTCTCCAATCTTCTCTCTCACCCGGAACGGTCCATGCCATAGATGGGCCAATTTGCGAGCGTACCCTTCTTTCACTCGATCCAAATACAGCCACACCTGCGATCCCACTTGGATTTGATGTGGACGGGCGTCTTCGTTGTGTCGATCCGCTCGATCCTGTATCGCATTCCGCAGTCGTTCGTTCACCTGGGATCTAGCTTGCCGGTAGTATTTCTGGACTTGGTATCGCCATCGCCTTGGATCTCGGTTTCTCTTCTTGGTACTGCATACTGGAATGGCCGCTTCTAGGGTGGATTTGGGATCCCACCCATGTACCAAGTAAAATGGTGTATCACCCCGGATCCTGTCTTGGGCGGTGTTCATCGCGAAGGGGAGCCGTTCTGCGTACTCATCCCAATCCCTTTGATCCAAATCCTGGACATACATCTTGAGTGCTCTCGTGATCGTCTGCACCATGCGTTCGGCCGACCCGTTAGCTTGGGGACGATATGCCATGGTTGCTCGCTGTCGCTGCCCTAGGATCCGGTTGAATGCTCGAAAGAAATCAGACATAAAGCCTGGCTCCCGATCATGTCTAATCATTTCGCTAGCACCAAATCTTCGGAAAACACACTCCTCGTACGATTCCGCAATGGTTTGCGCAGTTCTAGACGCACTAGCTTTGGCAATCACATATCCGGTAAACAGGTCCACCCAAATCAACAATTCTGTGTTTCCTTTGAACGACTTGGGCAACGAGGGAATATGATCCATGGCTATGATCTGGAAAGGGTAAGTCGCTCGGACATTCCCAGGTGACTCCCCTTCGATCGTAGGTCTGCCTTTGCCTGTCTCACAATCCACGCATTCACCGACATATCGTTGTACACTCTTGAATAGTCCTCTCCAATGGAAACATTCCCGGATCCGTTGGTAGGTCCGACCAATGCCCTGATGTCCGCCTTCCAAGCTAGCGTGGTAGTGGTGTAGGACATCCTGTTGCAAGGTTTCTGGCATCACCAATCTCATCAATCCATCCCGATCCTCGTGGACTCTCTTCGTAGGGGGGCAATAGAAGAGCAAGTCGTTCAGATCCACTGCGTAATCCGTAGCGATAACGCTGTAGGATTTGGCATCCTCCCGACTTAAGTCTCGTACATCCCCCATCAGATACTTCTTTAGTCCCAGGATCCACGCTTCCTCATTCTGTGCTTTGAGGATCCGCTCGATGCGAACTCTCTTCACGAATGTTTCCTCGAGGATCGGGGGGCTGGATCCAATCCTTCCTCTGGACCTAGTGACAGCCATCACCTGGACTGTCCTTTTCCCGGATCCAACCACTACCACTTCGTCAAGTCGGTTCAACGTAACGAGATCCTGATGTTCGGCTTCTCCCTCCACTTCGACACCACATTGATTCCGTAAAGCGGCACTGGCCAAACTATCCGCACTGGCATTCCAATCTCGCTTGACATGTACCAACTCGTGATTCAACCAACCACGCAGGTGGATCATCACTTTCTGCCGTAACAGTGTTAGGGCCGGGGCCTTGCAGTCAATCTCACCTCGCACCTGTCTGATTACCAAATTTGAATCCCCACAAATCACCAGCCGTTTTGGATCTTGTCCCTTTAGTAAATCCAAACCCAGAAGGAGTCCGTTATACTCCGCTTCATTGACGGTGAGGCCTTCCGCGTAAGTGGATCTGGCCCGTACAACTTCCCATCCGGGCAATTTCCACAGTATTGCACTGTATGCTCCTCCTCCGCGTCGTACACGAGCGGATCCATCGAAACTCAGGACGTATAGATCCTCATCCACCTGTACCGTCGGGATCGGGATCTGGATCCGGCGTTTGGGCTCTTTCTTAGGGGCGATCTTAGTCAGCGCCTCATCCATCTTAGCTCGAGGAGTGATGCTCGCGGCCAAGACTCCCAGGATCTCGTCTTCCCCTTTCGAACATTTCACAATCTCCAGCGTCCAAGGTGAGAGTAAAGCTGCCCACTGTCCCAAACGTCCTTGCAACCCGGCCGACTTGAACAGCCAGGCTAGCGTGGAGTGTCGAGTCAGGATCCGGATGGATCTTCCCACTAGCAGGTTATAATTTAGATCCAACACGCGCAGGAGCGCAAGTATCTCTTTCTCCACCGCTCCGTAGTTCAGTTCATTCGGCTTCAGTGTCCGGCTGACAAAGGTGACTGGATGACAGATCCCTTCATGTTCTTGCACCAGAGCTGCTGAGACTGCCCAGTCACTGGCATAAACTATTACCGTAGGTTGACGTTCCGGATCGAAATGACGGAGGATAGGCGTGGTCGCGATCCTGTTCCTCAGTTCCACGAATGCGTGTTGAGCTCGGATCCACCGAGATTCTGCCTTTTCCAAGTTCTGATCCGTCGTCTCTATCCAGACTGGATCCTCTCTCTGTTGGTCTCGGAGTGGATCCAGCTCCTGTGTTAGGTCCTCTTCTGACGTCATACCACTTGGATCCCTTCGTGGATCCGACATCTCCCGGGCCAGAGCTCGTTGGATTTTCATCTGGACAGCTGGAGCGGTCATCGCAGCAAAATCTACCTCTCTTAATTCATACAACACCGCGGCAAACAGGGCGTAATCTTCGATGAACCGACTGTAGTAGTTCAAACTGCCCAAGAAGGATTGCATCGCTCGTAACGACTGTGGGAAGGACAAATCGGCTAATGAAGACAGGTCCTTAGGATTCGCCTCTAATCCCTCCTTGGAAACTCGATGGCCCAAGTAATCCACCTTGCGCATCCCCCAATAGCTCTTAACCACACTGATAGAGAGATTCCACTTAGTACACGCCTCCAGTAGGGATGTCACTCTTTCGCACAACTGATCCCACGATTCCGCCGGGATCAGAATGTCGTCGATGTAAGATCTGCGTCCTAACACAGACGGGGTCCCAGGATCTCCTGGCTCCCCCGCTTCGAATGGATCCACTTCTGCGTCACCTTCCCCGGATCCACCCGTTTCGGGCTCCGGTATTCGGGTGAACCCATAGAGGGCGTTATCGATGAGGCGTTGGTAGATCTGGGGTGCGTTCTTCAATCCAAACGGCATCCGGGTCCACTCGAACAGGCCAAACGGTGTGATGAATGCGGATATTGCGCGAGCTCGATCCGTCATAGTAACCACCCAGAAACCACTGGCCATGTCTAGAGAGCAGTACCAGAGTACTTTATCCAAATCTTCCAACAGCTCATTGATCAGAGGCATCGGATACACCATCAATCGAGTCAGGCTGTTAACCAGCCGGTAATCAATGCACAGACGTATATCCACCCCGTTCTTCTTGATGATGATTACCACCGGCGACGCCCACGGGGACGTTGAGAAGCTGATGATCCTGGCTTGCAGCAGGCCCTTAATCAGATCCGACAGTTTTTCTCGGAACTGAGGTGCCACCTTCCGCACCCTTTGAGCGATCGGTTTCGCGTCGCCGACATCGATGTCACATTTGACTCCGCGGGCGGCGGGCGGTAACGCATTACCCTTACCGATCAGCAGATGTCGGCTTTCCCAGATCTTCTGACGCAGACGATCCACTTCAGTGGGTTCGTTCGCCCCTGGATCCACTTGGATATCATCAATCGTGACCTCCTCTGTGGTCAGTGGTACCTCCGGGATTACCGCCATACCTTCTCCAAGATCCTCGGCGTGTAGATCCCCGCCTTCACGGTAGCAGACTTGTTCATCTTCGGTCTTTGTCTGATCCACCCTTGGATCCAGGCACCGCGACTCTCCTTCGACCGTCATCCCTTCTGTCTTCGTGGGGTCGGGTATCCTGGTACTGGGGAAGTCACCGGTCGGATCCAGCCGGTCCTCTAACGAGTCTGAACCCGACGGTTCGGGTTTGACTAGCGTTGCCACTCTCGATAGGGATCCAGGCACTTTATCCAGTGGAAAGCTTGGATCCACTTGTGGATCGGCGGGATCCGGCTGTTCGGCTTTAGCCCTCTGCAATCCTTCGTCCACCGACCCTGCGTTATCTAAGGGCCGACTCTGGGGATCGTCCCCCGTCATGGATCCAACCTTCATTGCTTGGATCTCAACCCGTCGATCTCTCTGCAGGATCTTTCGCGGAGTTGGATATGAAGGCCGATCCACCAAGGGGCCAGTTGGCTCCGCCGGGAGCTCCACCTCTCCGAGAGATTCGATCTCGGTAGTCGCCTCGTACACCAGATTCTGCCATTCTCTGTAGCGGCGGGATCCCACTGACACATATCCAGGTCGCCTAGGGATACCGTCCTTCGCCAACCATCGTCCGATCTCCTCATAATGGTCCAGTAATAGTCTCTTGTCGCTGACGTTCGTGACCTGGAGGTATTGCGATCGACCTGGTCCTTGGATTACGGTAGGTACCCATTTCTCGCCCCGAGTGACCCACAGTTTCTCATGTTCCACCCACTTCAACCGGTCTGACAGCTCCCAAGTTTCCCCGGGCTCGATCCAGGTGGTCTTATCCGCCCTTATGATCCTCATCTTCGCTCCATACAACGGCCGCCGTCCGCTGAGCTGGATCCGCATCTCGTCAGGGAAACAAAGTGTCCCATCCGCCAGATCCAACCTCACTCCGGCTGGCACCATGAAATCCATCCCAAGGATGGCGTCTTGACCAGCGAGATCCCCGACCCAAATGTCAAACCAATACACCAAACAACCTGCCAGCGTGATCTTAATTCGCGTTCTCCCGTTTGTACGGTATACGCCTTCACCAATCCCAACACAATCTTGGATCCGACTCCCATCCACTTGGCACCCAACCTTACGAGCAAAGGCGGTATCCAGTATAGACACCTCGGCACCACTATCTAGAAGTAGGATTGCTTTTTCATTGTTGATCTTGCCCCCTACCTTGGCTTGTCTGAACCACTTTCCTGGGGCATGGTACTTCCAGTATCCACGGGACTCCCCTGTTAGCAGATCCATGGATCCAACATCCTCAGATCCACAGGATCCAGTGACCAGACAGACCTTAGGTGGATCTGCAGTGACCTCACCCTTGGTAGGCTCAAACCATCGACCATGTTGGCGTTTCTCCCAGTAACCACGTGTCTCTCCTCTTTGTAGATCCAGGGTTGAAGAGACTTTGGATCTGGAAAACTCGTCCACTTGGCGCAAACTAGAGACCCTGGCAACTGACACTTCATGTAGATCACGTGTATTATCGACTGGATCTAGGGTCCTGCTACCTGGATCTAGCGATGTCTTGTTCACAAATGCATAAATGCAGTACCTAGAACGCTCGGCTCGTACCGGATTCAAACCCGGCGAGCGTCCTAGTTTAACATCTTCTCTGCCACTTCCGGCAACATCCCTCGGTGCTTGGCTGGATCAAACCATTGGCGGATCTGGTTGTAGAATTCTTCCATCGGGCACTTGCCGACGTCGTGAATCTCGCCACACCCGCGACACACGTAGAAGCAATGATCCCCGGGATGACCTTTCTTGCCACACTTCTCACAGACCAGATGTTTCCAGCATCCAGATTCAGTGTGCTTCCGGGATCCGCACTGCGAACACCTGACTTGTGCTGCCCCGTCCATGAGATCTCGGGATCTGTACATCCCACGGTCCCCGAGTACGGTATCCCCCGGTCGAGAGTTGTCTCCTGTCTTCGCCGTTCGATCGTTGGACGCAGTGAGACAGACTCGACGGTAATCTTCAGGGTCGGAGTCCGAGCCGTCGGATCCTGACTCAGTTCCTGAGTCGGGCGCCGTGACTTGGTGGACACGTCGAGCTGGGGCCGTAGGCGTCGGAGCCTTTTGGCGATACTTGCCGGACCCGACCGCCGCCTTCTTCTGGCGGTGTTTCGCGCGATCCACCGCCCGCAGTACTTCTTCAAGCTCGTCTGCGTCAGGAAGTCGTAGCAGGGTCAGCCTGTCGGCCAGATCCACATCTCCCAACGTCTCGATGAAATGATCCACGTGTTCCCGCAGTACCTTGGATCCCCCATCCTTGATCTTCAACTTGGCCCGTAGACCGGCCACATTTAGTCGATGTAGATATTCCAACGGGGATTCATCCGATCTGCGGCGAGCATGGTAGTATTGTCGTGCCACCGACACTCCTAATCCACAGTACTGGGTCTGGAAACTGCGCAGCAAATCTGGCCACTTGTTCCTGGTTGATCTGCCCAGCTGCCGATACCAGTTCCTGGCTGGCCCCGCTAGCAGATCCGCAAAGGTCAGACACTTCTCAGCATCCGACGCTTGATCTCTCATGAGGGCCGACTTGACTTTGCTGATCCATGTTCTCGCTCGGTCCTCATCTTGATCCTTGCCCGTGAACTCCTTCAAGTCCGATATAGCTGAGATCCGTACCCTCTGGATCATGGACGATCCACCTGCCCCGGCTGTGGCCGTTGCTACCACGGCTGCCGAAGTGGATGGGCCATCCAGATCGTCTGGGTCGAACTCATCATGGGAGTTGTCCCCCTCTACTGACTCCATCTCCACGTCCCGTGCTCCATGTTCATGGAGCACTTGCACTTGTGGCACGGGCGCTCTCATACCCTGTTCGGCCAGGAAGCGATTCATCGCAGCTTCAAAGTGCCGTTGCAGGGTGCCCGCGGAAGTGTCGGAAGAGCCTGTGGCCGTCTGGTCCACTGGCGGGACTGGATCCGTGAGGCGATTACCTCGAGCCTGATCTGACGATAATCCCACTGGCTTCTTGCCGGATCTGGCTCGATCCTGGCTGGATTGCGTCAAATCACGCGTAGGGCGTAATGGATCCCGAGCTTTCACGTTCACCGGGTCTTCCTGTCCTCGGATCCTCGCCCGCGCTTCCAGCATGGATGCCCCGGAGGGTCCTAAAGTCATGCGTCGTGGTTCGGACGACGTGTCTGACTCATCCTCAGCGGCGGATTCGTAGTTTGAGGACGCAGCTTGGCTGATCCTCGGCGACGACACTGGATCCATAGTGCGCGACCTTTCTCTGGTGATGGACTTAACTCTGGCAAAGAGGTCCCGCGTCGCGGATACTATGAGATCCAGGTCTAGCTCGAAGATATCCTCTGCGTCGAACACACCAGCTACGATGCCTGACTCCGTAAGCAAACGTAATAGATCTTTGACTGCCACCAACTTGTTCGCCGTTTTCGTTGGTGCTCTCACCGGTTCCCTTGGATCTTCGATCTGTCGTGGATTCAGGATCTGCATGACAGGATCTTGATGCAGGAAGTCGCGTAAAGCTTGGTGGCGATACACAAACTCGAGATCCTTGTCGGACCAGCTTGACCTGGATCCAGCTTGGTCTTCTTCCGACTCTGGAGCTTGCATCTTCTTCCGCGTAGTCTTACTCATTTTCGTCTTCTTTCTTGTTTCTTCGACTAGCGGGCTTGGGTTTAGGTACGGTGTTGGCTTAATCGGTGAATCTGCAAATGCATACCGTTTCGCCTTCACTTTCCCTTGTTTTGTTAGCGGATCTTGACTTACGTCAAGATCCGCAGGGGTCCCCGAGGGGACCTGGGGAGGATAGAGAGGTTTCTCTTCTAGATCCGGACCTGGATCCACCTATCTTCCGTCGACAGAGTTCCTCCCAAAACTCCATCGATCCGCGGATCTTGTTTCATTCAGCAGCGTCTTCGTCGATCCGACCTCCGACGACGCCTCTTCCCCTGGCTCAATCTTCACTTGAGCATCTTCTTGGGACTCACGGTGAAATCCCGAGTCACCAAAAGATCCGGGCACGCGCACCATTGTGGTGTAGCAGGATCAGCAAAATCTGCGAGATTGCCAGATCCAACTTACCAACTGCGCCCAGACACCGACTAACGGAGGGGGTCCCCCGATGATCCGTGTTCTGCTGAACTTTCCTCACCTTGTGTACCCGTCGGTAGGGCGGGATCTGCTCTCTCGGTAACTTCCGAAGAGTTCAAGTGGTGAAGCTTGAGTGTCTTGGCGAGACGTGGGGATGGGGTGGAGCAGCAGTGGAAAATCTTCACTCTGCGTCCGTGGATGGTTCCGTATCCTAAGCGAATATTCGAGCTTATGGATCCGGGGCCTAGATCGTGGATCTGGCCGTAGGGTTGCCTTGCGGGTGTGTTCCCTTGCCTTTGTGTTGTCCTTTAAGTCGTACTTGCCGCCTCCTGTGACGGGATCTTGAGAGTTGAGAGCCTCTAGGGTGTAACCGACCAAGTAGTAAATTCGGTTAACCTGTCGGATCTGCACGAGTAAAGGAAAAGCTCACTAGGTTGTAGGATCTGGCCAATGTATTATCCAGTTATCACTACCAACACTAGATTCGCAATTCCCAACCTTCTCGGAGCTCGTACGGCCAATGTAGTTCCGGTTCTTGAGGGCAGGAAGGCACTTGCGTGATACTGTGCAAATTGAGGTCTGTATTGATATTTAAGCCTATACCTGCCTGGGTTTCTACCTTCTATGTCTTTCATCTGCTAAATCCCTTACCAGGCTCGGCTGCATGTCCCTTCTTCCCTTGACCCATCATCCCAGCTGTGTTATCTTCAGATCCACCGGATATATGACGTAATCATCATGGTCACCCTATTATGGGTACACTCATCCGGATCCAGGTCGCTTGGATCCACCTCACTGTAATGGTACACTCGCCGTGGATCCGAGCTCTCCAATCATCCAACATCATCTCGCAACCGTCTGTGATCTCCGTTGTCCCACGAAAGTTCGAGATCCACTGTATCCCTCATCCCTATACCCTGGATCCAGGTCCCTCCAGGCGGGATCCTCCCTCCTTGGATACGAACTCAGAAGTATGGGATCCGGGGTACCTCGCGGTGGATCTTGACTCTTCATTAGCCGTGGCTACTAGATCCACCGTCAGAGGGCACCGACCATCCTTCCTTCATAGGATCCACACTCGATCCACTCTTGTATAGTATATCCCATATCCATCTTAGTGAATCCAGGTAAGGGTGGATCCGAGGTAAGTCTTGGTGGATCTTGCCTTCTCGTACATCGCTCATATCAGATCCATCGTCATTCCATACGGGGTGCTGCTCGCCATGGCTAATCCACCACAGGCAACTTGCACCCGTGCCAAACAACCCAAATCCTCTATAATCACTTGAAATTGTCACTGATTCGGGATAGTGACCCCGCGTCAGGACCATTCTCTTATTTCTGAGAAAGCACTTCACCACAAAAGCCACACGTTATGCATTTGATTAGGTTTAACTATGCTAGATAGTTAAAGAGATACATTTACCCCTAGGCGGCTTGGCCGCAATAATAGTAAATAAAACGCTTCTGGTTTTGAAGCATAAAAGTTAAGGTGTTAACTTTGAGCCCTGGTCTTGGGCTGTAAGTGTCCTTTGGATAAGGAACTTAGTATTAGTGACTCTTTGAGTCGAACGTCTTCCTCTGACGCTAAAGCTACGGCAGCCCCGCTGCACTATCCAGAGGGAGGATTGGATCCAGCCCCCAGATTCTCGATGAAACATTTGTGAAGGGGGTCCGCATTGAGCGGATCCTCAAAGCATAGAACGAAGAAGCGTGGATCTTGGGACTAAAGAAGTATCTGATGGGGGATGTACGAGACCTGAGTCGGGAGGATACCAAATCCTACAGCATTATCGCTACGGATTACGCGGTGGATCTGAATGACTTGCTCTTCTATTGCCCCCTACGAAGAGAGTCAACGAGGATCGGGATGGATTGATGTGACTGGTGATGCCGGGAACCTTACAACAGGATGTCCTACACCACTATCTTGCTAGCTTGGAAGGCGGACATCAGGGTATTGGTCGGACCTACCAACGGATCCGGGAATGTTTCCACTGGAGAGGACTATTCAAGAGCGTACAACGATATGTCGGTGAATGTGTGGATTGTGAAACAGGCAAGGGCAGACCCACCATCGAAGGGGGGTCACCTGGGAATGTCCAAGTGACTTACCCTTTCCAAATCATAGCCATGGACCCACATCCCCTCGTTGCCCAAGTCGTTCAAAGGAAACACAGCGTTGTTGATCTGGGTGGATCTGTTTACCGGATACGTGATAGCCAAAGCTAGCGCGTCTAGAACTGCATAAACCATCGCCGAATCGTACGAGGAGTGTGTTTCTCGAAGATTTGGAGCTAGTGAGATGATTCGTCATGATCGGGAGCCAGGTTTTATGTCTGATTTCTTTCGAGCCTTCAACCGGATCCTGGGGCAGAGACAGCGGGCGACTATGGCATATCGCCCCCAAGCCAATGGATCGGCCGAGCGCATGGTGCAGACGATCACGAGAGCACTCAAGATGTATGTCCAGGATTTGGATCAGAGGGATTGGGATGAGTACGCAGAACGACTCCCCTTCGCAATAAACACCGCCCAAGACAGGATCCGGGGTGATACCCCATTTTACTTGGAACATGGGTGGGATCCTAAATCCACCCTAGAAGCGGCCATTCTGGTATGTAGCACCAAGAAGAGAAGCCATGATCCCAGACGATGGCGATACCAAGTCCAGAAATATTAACAGCAAGCCAGATCCCAAGTGAACGAACGGCTGCGGAGTGCGATACAAGATCGAGCGGATCGACACAACGAAGACGCCCGTCCGCATCAAATCCAAGTGTAATCGCAGGTGTGGCTTTATTTAGATCGGGTGAAGGAAGGGTACGCCCGCAAATTGGCCCATCTATGGCATGGACCGTTCCGGGTGAGCGAAAAGATAGGAGAACATGCGGTAAAGCTAAAAGGGAAGGTACCGAATATCGCTTGTTCCACGTATCCAAGCTGAAGTTGGTCAAAGAATATCCGGATCGGCCGCAAACCCGTCTTTCGGTGGATGGATCCGACCGGGTAGATTTCGACGAAGTCCTCCTACCGGAAGATAGTTGAAATGTGGATCTCGAGGCCGACGAGTTCGAAGTCGAGAAGATCACCGACATGAGGTCAGGGAAGCGAACTAGATACGGACGGATTTACCGTGAATTTCTGGTGTATTGGCGTGGATATGACGCACCCAGTTGGGTAGACGAGGCAGATCTGAACTGTGGAGCATTACTCTATGATTTCTTGCGGGATCGTACGAATCGTAGCAGATTCGGCGTGATGCAGTCTCAAGAAGAAGAGTAGGAAGGGGATCCGTTGATGTGAGTTGGTCATATCGATAGGAGGATGAAGAAGGACCCACAGGAAGGGTGTGGGCCAGGAGGAGGAGGATCGCTGATGTGAGTTGGTCACATCGGAAAGAAAGAGAAGACGAATCCACAGGAGAAGGGTGGATCAGGAGGAAGGAGTGAATGTTTATGCATAAGAGTGACGTTTTACGTGCGAAGAGTCCCGCTTGATTTCAAGCGCGAGTTTTTCGGGGGCCCGAACCCTACTAGTCTATTTGCGACTGGGTCGTAGGAGCTGGATCTGGCTCAAATCCAAGCGCGGATCCAGAAATTAGCCCAGATCCAGGTGTACGCTGAAAGAGTGGATCCAGTCCAGATCCAGGCGTACGCTGAAAGGGTGGATCCCGCCTAGATCCAGGTGTACGCTGAAAGAGTGGATCCCGCCCAGATCCAGGCGTACGCTGAAAGGGTAAATCTAGCTCAGATCCAGGTGTACGCTGAAAGGGCGGATCTAGCCCCGATCCAGGTGTACGCTGAAAGGATGGATCCAACCCAGATCCAGGTGTGCGCGGAAAGGGTGGATCCAGCCCAGATCGAGGTGTACGTTGAAAGGGTGGATCCAGCCCAGATCCAGGTGTACGCTGGTAGATTCTGGCTGGCTTCCTCAGCCAACAAGAGAATATTACAGACATATTTAAGTAAGGAAGTGTGGATTAGAATAGCTAATGCAAAAAGGCTAGCTCGACCCAGTTTCCAGTCGCTAGTTACTACTACGAAGCAAATCCACGAAGACTGAAACTGGGGGCATGGCGTCAAAGAACGATAGGGATCAGGTGGTCTTGGGCTGAACATTGAAGAACTTGCCCACCAGACGCTGGATCTGGTGTCCTGGGTGTTGGCTCGGATTCCCCCGAAACTGGATGCGCCAAGGCTCGGCTTCATCAATCTCTTGCAATGCCTCCAGCAGGTTCGTGGGTTCTGGGCGGTGGAGGTTGGGATCCTCCAAGTTGGCTTGACGGGATACGGATCCAGGAAACCAAGTTACCTTATCCCCGCGTCGGGGAAGGTGCAAGAAGGATGGATCCAACAAAACATCCACGTCACACCAACCGTCCTGGATCGCCAACACGAGGATCACGAGAACTTTCTTCCAAGACCGACCGGCATGACTACGCCGGTTACCACGCTGCTTGTTGAAGTTAAACAACTAGGTCGAACCCCGCAGTTGGGTGCGAGAGATAGGGAACCGGTGAGTGCCTTCCCACATGGCAACCCGGTGCTTGGAAACGAAATCCCGGAACGCCCGAACGCTCAACCCGAGACGCCCGCGCACGTCACTCCGGAAGCTAACAGGATCCACTAATGCGGTCATCAACGTATCCCATGGTGCGGCATCCTGTAGTTCTTCCGCGTGAGATTTGGTAATGAGCGAATCCACATAGCCGGCCGTCGGGATGACATCCTCTTCCCGAGGGAATATCCACTCAGCACGGAATGGCAGCTCAGGGAACAGGACAGTGATCTTCATCGTGACGATGGCGACCCGGGTCTGTTTCTTGGCGGACCAAGGCTCAATGTCTCTTGCAGCGAAGGCTACAGGGGCGCGCCGATCAGGAATGAAGACAGCATCCGGACCAAACGGGGCAAGCATATCTGGCAACGAAGAATTAGGAGGGGCGGGGATCAAGACAGATCCCGGGGATCCGCCACCATGACGTGATCCCCCTCCACCATCGCTACCCGACCCACCATCACTGTCGACCTGGATCGCGGATCTCGCAGTGCCGGCCCCGGATCCGGCCGTATCAGTGAATTGCTGGGGCGGTGTCGAGAGAGATCTCCGCCGGGCTTCGGATCTGGATTGGGACAAGGCCCGCCGCGTGTCTTCTTCCAAAGCATTATCAGCGACTCGAGCCTCCTCCGAATCCTCCGTACTTTCGTCGTCGTCATCGTCCTCGTCGTCAGGACTTAAGGTATAATGGCCGGAGGACAGCGTACGCTTCGAAGACGATCGGATAGGAGGTTCCGAGCCGTCGGACCAATCTGATCCCTCTTCCTCGTCGTCCGAGCTGCCAAGTCAACAACCAGTGGGGATGACACGTTTGGCTTTCCCTTTCCCGGATCCAGTTCCGACAGGCGGAGAGCCGGTAGAAGCTGCTCGGGGAATGGTAGGCACCGTCAGCGAAGGGCCAGCAGTGGATCCCGACTGTGACGAGCCGGACTTGGCCGTGGATGCGACTAACCCCGTCGTAGAAGGGGCAATCACCGTGGATCCAGCCGAAGCCACTGCCTGGGACGACGGCACGTTAGTGGACCCAGTCTTGGCCTTGGATCCTGTCTTGGACGTAGCTACGGATCCAGTCTTGGACGCCTTGGATCCGGTCTTCGACGCCGATCCCGACTTTGAGACTGCGACGGATCAGCCTTGGCAGCCGATCCGGACTTGGGTGACGTGGATCCCGTCTTAAAATACAGCAGCGGATCCAGCCTTGGTTCCAGATCCAGATTTTGACGTAACAGCAGTGGGTCCAGCCTTGGATCCCATCCCCGCTTTGGACGTAGCTACAGATCTAGTCTTGGACGCTGATGCCGCCTTGGATGTGGCGGTGGATCCGGACTTGGATGCGGGACCAGACTTCGAAGGCGAAGCGGAAGGTTTGGACGTGGACGTGGATCCCGCTTTGGAGACTGCTTTGGAAGCAGAACCAGTTTTGGGTTTAGCCTTGGGGGAAGCTCAGGCATGATTGTGAGGCCGGGGGGGGGGGCCAGTACCAGGAGCAGAGGATGCGGTACGCGGCCGTTTCGCGGCCGACGGACCCGCCCCACTTGGAGACTGCGGAGCAACTGAGACGCTAGCGGCAGGAGATGATCCAGCTAGGGGAGAGAGTGGATCCGAAGATCCAGGGAGAGGAGAAAGGGGATCTGAGATAGCAGCAGCCACCAAAGTCAGTCGTCGACGCGTCAAGTCCCGCTCCGATAAACCGCAATCGCGCTCTAGAACCAGCTGCTGGTGCTGAGCATAAGCAGCAGCGAGCTGATCCCGTAGCTTTGTTGCAGCTGTCTCGGCATCCTTCAATATGTCACCTGGATTGACATAACGAGTGAATATGGGGTTACCGGAAGGAGACAAAAGAGGATCCACGTACTCATGTGACGGAGCTTGGATTCTAGCTCCGTTTGCGTTCGCTTGGCATCCGCCCACTCGGTAGCCGCCTTGTCACGCTATAGTTCGGTATCCTCCAGCTTGACCTGGATCTCGTCGCGCACTTGAGTCATGCGTACGAATTCTTCAAACGCGTAATCTCGCCCAGCAGATGCTTTCTCGAGCGACGCTTTGGTATCTTTCCGTTCCTCGGAAAGACGAGCCAGAGCCACATCCGGCGACGAGGGAGGTGGATTCGGCGCGGGGGACCCTCCATGCGCCGACCCTAATGCGGATCCGCCATGGGTGGATCCCACAGTCGTTGATCACCACCTCTTCTTGAGTCAGGCGCAGCTCGTCGCGGAGCCGATCCAAGCTCTCGTCCGCGGCCGCACTAGCAGTTTGGGAATCTTCCAGATCCCGCTCGAGGTCGTTGATTCGGGATTGAAGCTGGTGGATCTCGGATCCGGCGAGCGCCATCTCCTCAAGGAGATGGTCGTTGTCGTCTCGCATGCCATCCCGTTGACGGGAGCCGCGATCCAGCCGTCCATTCAAGTCACGAATCTCGACTGCTTGATCGACCAGCAAGAGTCGCAGATCCTGCGAGCGAGAGGCCGCACGGTGCTCCCACCCTTGGATCTCCATAGCCTGGTCATGGACCTGGACTCGCAAAGTTTGGAGCTGGGTGGCGTGCGAAGACGTGAATAAGGATTGATAGGCCTGCTGAGCCGCCGCCTCGGCGCGTTGAGCTTGGTCCCGAGCATCTTGGGACGTCTGCAGCTCCGCCGTCAAGGTCCGCACCCGATCGGAAAGAGCTTGGGCTAAAGCCCGCAGATCGGTGGGTGACATAGAGGAGGGGCTGGCCGGCGGAGTGGTGGATGGGGCCTTGCCTGGCGATGTCCTGGTGTGCTGGGTGGGAGACATGTGTAACGTAGAGGAGGAAACTGGTGGAAGAGCATAGACGCTGGGAGTGTACGTCGTGAACGCTGTTGTGCAGCGCCGACCACGTACAGGAGGCGATTGTGGTGAAGTGCTTTCTCAAAAAATAAGAGAATGGACCTAGCAAGGGGTCACTATCCCGAATCTGTGACAGTTTCAAGTGATTAGAGAGGATTTGGATCACCAGGCAGGGATTCACGTTGCCTGAGGTAGATTGGCCATGACGAGCGGCAATCCGTATTAGCCGACGATGGATCTGGTATAGATAACGTATGGGAAGACAAGATCCACCAAGGAAAGACTCGGATCCACCCTAACCTAAGTTCACTTAGGAGGATATGGGATATACTATGTACGCGTGGATCGAGTGTGGATCTTATGAAGGAATGATGGAAGGTATCATCCGAAGGTGGATCGGGTATCAGCGACCAACGAGAAGCTAAGATCCACCAAGATATGTCCCAGATCCCATACATCCGAGTCCGGATCCAAGGAGGGGAGGATCCCACACGGAGTGACCTGGATCCAGGATATGGGGATAGTGGATGCAGTGGATCTCGAACTTTCGTGGGACAATGGAGATCACAGACGGTCGCAAGACGCTGGTGGAGGATTGGAGAGCTCGGATCCATGACGAGTATACACTTAAAGTGAAGTGGATCAAAGCGACCTGGATCCGGATGAGTGTACCCATAATAGGGTGACCATAATGATTACGCCATGGATCCGGTGGATCTGAAGATAATACAGCTGGGATGATGAATCAAGGGAAGAAGGGACATGCAGCCGAGTCTGGTGAGGGATTTAACAAGTGAAAGACATAGAAGGTAGAAATCCAGGCAGGTATAGGCTTAAGTATCAATACAGAACCTAATTTGCACAGTATCACGCAAGTGCCTTCCTGCCCTCAAGAACCGGAACTACATTGGCCGTACGAGCTCGGAGAAGGTTGGGGATTGCGAATCTAGTGTTGGTAGCGATAGCTGGATAATACATTGGCCAGATCTTACAACCTAGTGAGCTTTTCCTATACACGTGCAGATCCGACAGGTTAACCGAATTTACTACTTGGTCGGTTTTACCCTAGAGGTTCTCAACTCTCAAGATCCCGTCACAGGGGGCGGCAAGTACGACGCAAAGGAACTACAAAGGCAAGGGAACACACCCGCAAGGCAACCCTTCGGCCAGATCCACGATCTAGGCCCCGGATCCATAAGCTCGAATATTCGCTTAGGATTCGGAACCAACCACGGACGCAGAGTGAAGATTTTCCACTGCTGCTCCACCCCATCCCCACGTCTCGCCAAGACACTCAAGCTTCACCACTTGAACTCTTCGGAAGTTACCGAGAGAGCAAGATCCCGCCCTACCGACGGGTACACAAGGTGAGGAAAGTTCAGCAGAACACGGATCATCGGGGGACCCCCTCCGTTAGTCGGTGTCTAGGCGCTGTTGGTAAGTTGGATCCAGCAATCTCGCAGATTTTGCTGATCCCGCTACACCACACCTGCGTTAACATGGAAGCCGTACTCTTCGCTGTCGATCGTGTTCTTTGTCTTGATCAGTGGGATTTGAGCTTTGTGCGGCAATTGCGCTGCGCCGTAAAACAGGTCCAACCGGATCCCAGCCGGGATCATGAATTCGGTTCCGAGTACCACGTCGACGCCTGCACAATGCGCCATTACCCACATCTCGAACTCGTACACCATCTCCCATCCGAGCGTAATCTTGACGCACGCTCGTCGCGTCGTAGACACCTTGCCTTCGTTAATTCCTTGAATGTCAATGCGGCGTCCGTGATCGGGTACATCTCGGAGTCGCAACTTCTTGGCAAAGGCGTCAGTGATCACACTAACGTTCGCTGCTGTGTCGAGGAGGATCCTCGTTCGCTGGTCGTTCACAGCGCCTTGCACCAGAGCTCTCATCCTGATCCGTCGGTCGAATTTCGTGGCCGACCACCACCCCTGTCTCTCGCCAGGGTTCAACTTCATCATCTTGGAGTGACCCTTGGCTCGTCTCGTGCTGCACTCGAAACCACGCCGAACGAACCCTCGCTGGTGTCCTCATCAGCATCAGCACACTCCACTCTCTCTCCAACACCTCCACCGAGGATTCTACTCCTCCCCTTTTCATTTTCCGTCGCTTTCACACTTGTTACGTAATTATAAGGCCATTCACTCTACCCCATGAAAGCAAAGATACACTCTGCTTCCATTGAAGGCTCAATGCACTGTGGCAGCCCGATAGGTACCAACCCAGTTGTAGTTGGCGGGCTGCCTACTTTAAATGACGTTCTTGAACGACGGCCTTGAGCTCTGGCGGGAGTTCCTCCTTCGTGCCTTTAGTGCGCACGGTTTTGGCAAGGTCTTGGAAGTTGCGGAAAAGCTCGCATTGTCCAGCATCGTGGAGTTGTTTGCAGAACTTTCATCGCTTGTTACAGTAGTGGGCGGAGTGACGCATGCCGCCGCACACCGCTCATGGTCCGTACTGTGAGCGTCAAATGTCGCGGTTGAAGTCACGTCGACCGCGTTACTCCTGAATGAACCCACGGTCACCACCTCGGCGATCTTGATTGAAGCCATTCTTGCGATCAGGCGTGTTTCCACGCGGTTGACGGTTGTCTGAACGTGCGTAGGTGCCTTCAGCAGCTGCACGGCGCTCATTTTCGTTAGCAGCAGCGAGGTATCGGTCATTTTCATCCAATGAGAAATCACCATCCGTATTATCGGGCTGAAAGTCGTTGTACTCGTCTTGGACATCGTTGGAAGCGTTCGGATCTTCGTTTAAATTCTCGGTGCCCCCTTGAGCAGCTTCACGACCTTTTAATTCAGCTAGTAGGTCGTCCACCGTGGCTTCAATGAGTGTCACGCTTGGTTTGTTGCGGCTGTCATCGCAGCGACGGTCATCACGCCGATTGTTGTGGGCGTACCCATCGTCGCGTCGCGCGTCACGACTCTTGGAGTATCAGTACTCACTGTCACGCTTGGTCATTCTCTCCTTGCCCTTGAGAACAGCTTCGATGATCTCTTCGAGCTCGTAAATGTCGGCGACTCGAGCGTGGTAAAGGCTCTCCGCCAACTTGTCATCATCGCATGTTGCCAGAAACTGCTGTACGTGTTCTTTCGCGTCGCGACCACTCTTCTCGAACTGTAGACGGGCGGTCCGAGCGTAGCCATTCAGCCGGTTTATGTAGTCGCAAAGGTGTTTGTTACGTTTCCGCTTGGCAGAGTAGTAACGTGACAGTGCCGTCTGCGTGAACCGCGAGCAGTAGTAGCGGATGAACGTTTCGCTCAAATGCTACGCCGCCACGCCTCCAATCGTCGAGTCCGCTGAGCTCTTCCCAGTTGTCTCCCTCGGGTTCAACTCTCTTGGAGTCCGGATCGCCTTCTTTTTACTTTTCTTCTTTTGACTGAGCGTCCCGTAGGTATCGTTCAGGACTTCATTTCGTAATTATTCAGTATATGTAATTTCGACACAGTAGCATTCCATCTCAACTCGGCCTGTGTCGTCCGCTGAGTTGGTGTAACATTTGGTGCAATAACTGTTAATCCTCATCTGCAACTTGCACCATTTGCAGACGGTTTTCACGCTTCTTCTGTGTAGGAATGTAGAATCGAGTAGATGTGAATGACTTGGATTGAACGCGTGCCAGACGCGTTTCGGCCCCCGCCGGGGCCTCGTCAGTGGCTTTACCAAACTCGAAGTGAGAACTAACCAACCATCTGCTAACTAAGACCTATCACTATGCCTAGATCCTTCTAGAACCTTCCATATGCCGTAACATAGGATACTACTCTGGAGTCGATGTACGTGCACATCTTGCACTTCCAACACTCCCCCTCGACGACATGAGTCGTAGCCGTCTTGGTCACGAGCGTACAGCCATTCTGCTGCTCTCCGCATGATGCTTGTCAGCTGCAGCCTCTTCACTGCATACATTCTTGTAGGGTTTACCACCTGCGCGCTGGCCAGCGTATCCGTTGCTGCCGCGTTCGCTAGGTTTCCCGGCTCCCTCATGTTCACCACCACGTCGTCCCTTGACACCTTGTAGCCGTCCTTGAGCCTTGCTTGAGCTTGTTGTTGTTCCCCTTCTCGATCGACCTCTTTCGATCCACCACTCACACCACTCGAAACCACCTCCTTGTGCAGAACTCGGCCGTCCTTTTCCCGAACGCAAAGAGCGACTGCGTGTCCACCGCGCACTTGTATGGTCCGCTCCCCCTGTCGTCGGAGCCCGTTGCTTCCGCGACGACTTGAGCGTGAACTCCCCCAGCGCGTATTCCGCGTACACCGCAGTGCCCATACCAAGCCGTTTGGGCTCATAACCTGTAGGAAATGTAGAATCGAGTAGATGTGAATGACTTGGATTGAACGCGTGCCAGACGCGTTTCGGCCCCCGCCGGGGCCTCGTCAGTGGCTTTACCAATCTCGAAGTGAGAACTAACCAACCATCCGCTAACTAAGACCTATCACTATGCCTAGATCCTTCTAGAACCTTCCATATGCCGTAACATAGGATACTACTCTGGAGTCGATGTACGTGCACATCTTGCACTTCCAACACTCCCCCTCGACGACATGAGTCGTAGCCGTCTTGGTCACGAGCGTACAGCCATTCTGCTGCTCTCCGCATGATGCTTGTCAGCTGCAGCCTCTTCACTGCATACATTCTTGTAGAGTTTACCACCTGCGCGCTGGCCAGCGTATCCGTTGCTGCCGCGTTCGCTAGGTTTCCCGGCTCCCTCATGTTCACCACCACGTCGTCCCTTGACACCTTGTAGCCGTCCTTGAGCCTTGCTTGAGCTTGTTGTTGTTCCCCTTCTCGATCGACCTCTTTCGATCCACCACTCACACCACTCGAAACCACCTCCTTGTGCAGAACTCGGCCGTCCTTTTCCCGAACGCAAAGAGCGACTGCGTGTCCACCGCGCACTTGTATGGTCCGCTCCCCCTGTCGTCGGAGCCCGTTGCTTCCGCGACGACTTGAGCGTGAACTCCCCCAGCGCGTATTCCGCGTACACCGCAGTGCCCATACCAAGCCGTTTGGGCTCATAACCTGTAGGAAATGTAGAATCGAGTAGATGTGAATGACTTGGATTGAACGCGTGCCAGACGCGTTTCGGCCCCCGCCGGGGCCTCGTCAGTGGCTTTACCAAACTCGAAGTGAGAACTAACCAACCATCTGCTAACTAAGACCTATCACTATGCCTAGATCCTTCTAGAACCTTCCATATGCCGTAACATAGGATACTACTCTGGAGTCGATGTACGTGCACATCTTGCACTTCCAACACTCCCCCTCGACGACATGAGTCGTAGCCGTCTTGGTCACGAGCGTACAGCCATTCTGCTGCTCTCCGCATGATGCTTGTCAGCTGCAGCCTCTTCACTGCATACATTCTTGTAGGGTTTACCACCTGCGCGCTGGCCAGCGTATCCGTTGCTGCCGCGTTCGCTAGGTTTCCCGGCTCCCTCATGTTCACCACCACGTCGTCCCTTGACACCTTGTAGCCGTCCTTGAGCCTTGCTTGAGCTTGTTGTTGTTCCCCTTCTCGATCGACCTCTTTCGATCCACCACTCACACCACTCGAAACCACCTCCTTGTGCAGAACTCGGCCGTCCTTTTCCCGAACGCAAAGAGCGACTGCGTGTCCACCGCGCACTTGTATGGTCCGCTCCCCCTGTCGTCGGAGCCCGTTGCTTCCGCGACGACTTGAGCGTGAACTCCCCCAGCGCGTATTCCGCGTACACCGCAGTGCCCATACCAAGCCGTTTGGGCTCATAACCTGTAGGAAATGTAGAATCGAGTAGATGTGAATGACTTGGATTGAACGCGTGCCAGACGCGTTTCGGCCCCCGCCGGGGCCTCGTCAGTGGCTTTACCAATCTCGAAGTGAGAACTAACCAACCATCCGCTAACTAAGACCTATCACTATGCCTAGATCCTTCTAGAACCTTCCATATGCCGTAACATAGGATACTACTCTGGAGTCGATGTACGTGCACATCTTGCACTTCCAACACTCCCCCTCGACGACATGAGTCGTAGCCGTCTTGGTCACGAGCGTACAGCCATTCTGCTGCTCTCCGCATGATGCTTGTCAGCTGCAGCCTCTTCACTGCATACATTCTTGTAGGGTTTACCACCTGCGCGCTGGCCAGCGTATCCGTTGCTGCCGCGTTCGCTAGGTTTCCCGGCTCCCTCATGTTCACCACCACGTCGTCCCTTGACACCTTGTAGCCGTCCTTGAGCCTTGCTTGAGCTTGTTGTTGTTCCCCTTCTCGATCGACCTCTTTCGATCCACCACTCACACCACTCGAAACCACCTCCTTGTGCAGAACTCGGCCGTCCTTTTCCCGAACGCAAAGAGCGACTGCGTGTCCACCGCGCACTTGTATGGTCCGCTCCCCCTGTCGTCGGAGCCCGTTGCTTCCGCGACGACTTGAGCGTGAACTCCCCCAGCGCGTATTCCGCGTACACCGCAGTGCCCATACCAAGCCGTTTGGGCTCATAACCTGTAGGAAATGTAGAATCGAGTAGATGTGAATGACTTGGATTGAACGCGTGCCAGACGCGTTTCGGCCCCCGCCGGGGCCTCGTCAGTGGCTTTACCAATCTCGAAGTGAGAACTAACCAACCATCCGCTAACTAAGACCTATCACTATGCCTAGATCCTTCTAGAACCTTCCATATGCCGTAACATAGGATACTACTCTGGAGTCGATGTACGTGCACATCTTGCACTTCCAACACTCCCCCTCGACGACATGAGTCGTAGCCGTCTTGGTCACGAGCGTACAGCCATTCTGCTGCTCTCCGCATGATGCTTGTCAGCTGCAGCCTCTTCACTGCATACATTCTTGTAGAGTTTACCACCTGCGCGCTGGCCAGCGTATCCGTTGCTGCCGCGTTCGCTAGGTTTCCCGGCTCCCTCATGTTCACCACCACGTCGTCCCTTGACACCTTGTAGCCGTCCTTGAGCCTTGCTTGAGCTTGTTGTTGTTCCCCTTCTCGATCGACCTCTTTCGATCCACCACTCACACCACTCGAAACCACCTCCTTGTGCAGAACTCGGCCGTCCTTTTCCCGAACGCAAAGAGCGACTGCGTGTCCACCGCGCACTTGTATGGTCCGCTCCCCCTGTCGTCGGAGCCCGTTGCTTCCGCGACGACTTGAGCGTGAACTCCCCCAGCGCGTATTCCGCGTACACCGCAGTGCCCATACCAAGCCGTTTGGGCTCATAACCTGTAGGAAATGTAGAATCGAGTAGATGTGAATGACTTGGATTGAACGCGTGCCAGACGCGTTTCGGCCCCCGCCGGGGCCTCGTCAGTGGCTTTACCAATCTCGAAGTGAGAACTAACCAACCATCCGCTAACTAAGACCTATCACTATGCCTAGATCCTTCTAGAACCTTCCATATGCCGTAACATAGGATACTACTCTGGAGTCGATGTACGTGCACATCTTGCACTTCCAACACTCCCCCTCGACGACATGAGTCGTAGCCGTCTTGGTCACGAGCGTACAGCCATTCTGCTGCTCTCCGCATGATGCTTGTCAGCTGCAGCCTCTTCACTGCATACATTCTTGTAGAGTTTACCACCTGCGCGCTGGCCAGCGTATCCGTTGCTGCCGCGTTCGCTAGGTTTCCCGGCTCCCTCATGCTCACCACCACGTCGTCCCTTGACACCTTGTAGCCGTCCTTGAGCCTTGCTTGAGCTTGTTGTTGTTCCCCTTCTCGATCGACCTCTTTCGATCCACCACTCACACCACTCGAAACCACCTCCTTGTGCAGAACTCGGCCGTCCTTTTCCCGAACGCAAAGAGCGACTGCGTGTCCACCGCGCACTTGTATGGTCCGCTCCCCCTGTCGTCGGAGCCCGTTGCTTCCGCGACGACTTGAGCGTGAACTCCCCCAGCGCGTATTCCGCGTACACCGCAGTGCCCATACCAAGCCGTTTGGGCTCATAACCTGTAGGAAATGTAGAATCGAGTAGATGTGAATGACTTGGATTGAACGCGTGCCAGACGCGTTTCGGCCCCCGCCGGGGCCTCGTCAGTGGCTTTACCAATCTCGAAGTGAGAACTAACCAACCATCCGCTAACTAAGACCTATCACTATGCCTAGATCCTTCTAGAACCTTCCATATGCCGTAACATAGGATACTACTCTGGAGTCGATGTACGTGCACATCTTGCACTTCCAACACTCCCCCTCGACGACATGAGTCGTAGCCGTCTTGGTCACGAGCGTACAGCCATTCTGCTGCTCTCCGCATGATGCTTGTCAGCTGCAGCCTCTTCACTGCATACATTCTTGTAGAGTTTACCACCTGCGCGCTGGCCAGCGTATCCGTTGCTGCCGCGTTCGCTAGGTTTCCCGGCTCCCTCATGTTCACCACCACGTCGTCCCTTGACACCTTGTAGCCGTCCTTGAGCCTTGCTTGAGCTTGTTGTTGTTCCCCTTCTCGATCGACCTCTTTCGATCCACCACTCACACCACTCGAAACCACCTCCTTGTGCAGAACTCGGCCGTCCTTTTCCCGAACGCAAAGAGCGACTGCGTGTCCACCGCGCACTTGTATGGTCCGCTCCCCCTGTCGTCGGAGCCCGTTGCTTCCGCGACGACTTGAGCGTGAACTCCCCCAGCGCGTATTCCGCGTACACCGCAGTGCCCATACCAAGCCGTTTGGGCTCATAACCTGTAGGAAATGTAGAATCGAGTAGATGTGAATGACTTGGATTGAACGCGTGCCAGACGCGTTTCGGCCCCCGCCGGGGCCTCGTCAGTGGCTTTACCAATCTCGAAGTGAGAACTAACCAACCATCCGCTAACTAAGACCTATCACTATGCCTAGATCCTTCTAGAACCTTCCATATGCCGTAACATAGGATACTACTCTGGAGTCGATGTACGTGCACATCTTGCACTTCCAACACTCCCCCTCGACGACATGAGTCGTAGCCGTCTTGGTCACGAGCGTACAGCCATTCTGCTGCTCTCCGCATGATGCTTGTCAGCTGCAGCCTCTTCACTGCATACATTCTTGTAGAGTTTACCACCTGCGCGCTGGCCAGCGTATCCGTTGCTGCCGCGTTCGCTAGGTTTCCCGGCTCCCTCATGCTCACCACCACGTCGTCCCTTGACACCTTGTAGCCGTCCTTGAGCCTTGCTTGAGCTTGTTGTTGTTCCCCTTCTCGATCGACCTCTTTCGATCCACCACTCACACCACTCGAAACCACCTCCTTGTGCAGAACTCGGCCGTCCTTTTCCCGAACGCAAAGAGCGACTGCGTGTCCACCGCGCACTTGTATGGTCCGCTCCCCCTGTCGTCGGAGCCCGTTGCTTCCGCGACGACTTGAGCGTGAACTCCCCCAGCGCGTATTCCGCGTACACCGCAGTGCCCATACCAAGCCGTTTGGGCTCATAACCTGTAGGAAATGTAGAATCGAGTAGATGTGAATGACTTGGATTGAACGCGTGCCAGACGCGTTTCGGCCCCCGCCGGGGCCTCGTCAGTGGCTTTACCAATCTCGAAGTGAGAACTAACCAACCATCCGCTAACTAAGACCTATCACTATGCCTAGATCCTTCTAGAACCTTCCATATGCCGTAACATAGGATACTACTCTGGAGTCGATGTACGTGCACATCTTGCACTTCCAACACTCCCCCTCGACGACATGAGTCGTAGCCGTCTTGGTCACGAGCGTACAGCCATTCTGCTGCTCTCCGCATGATGCTTGTCAGCTGCAGCCTCTTCACTGCATACATTCTTGTAGAGTTTACCACCTGCGCGCTGGCCAGCGTATCCGTTGCTGCCGCGTTCGCTAGGTTTCCCGGCTCCCTCATGTTCACCACCACGTCGTCCCTTGACACCTTGTAGCCGTCCTTGAGCCTTGCTTGAGCTTGTTGTTGTTCCCCTTCTCGATCGACCTCTTTCGATCCACCACTCACACCACTCGAAACCACCTCCTTGTGCAGAACTCGGCCGTCCTTTTCCCGAACGCAAAGAGCGACTGCGTGTCCACCGCGCACTTGTATGGTCCGCTCCCCCTGTCGTCGGAGCCCGTTGCTTCCGCGACGACTTGAGCGTGAACTCCCCCAGCGCGTATTCCGCGTACACCGCAGTGCCCATACCAAGCCGTTTGGGCTCATAACCTGTAGGAAATGTAGAATCGAGTAGATGTGAATGACTTGGATTGAACGCGTGCCAGACGCGTTTCGGCCCCCGCCGGGGCCTCGTCAGTGGCTTTACCAATCTCGAAGTGAGAACTAACCAACCATCCGCTAACTAAGACCTATCACTATGCCTAGATCCTTCTAGAACCTTCCATATGCCGTAACATAGGATACTACTCTGGAGTCGATGTACGTGCACATCTTGCACTTCCAACACTCCCCCTCGACGACATGAGTCGTAGCCGTCTTGGTCACGAGCGTACAGCCATTCTGCTGCTCTCCGCATGATGCTTGTCAGCTGCAGCCTCTTCACTGCATACATTCTTGTAGAGTTTACCACCTGCGCGCTGGCCAGCGTATCCGTTGCTGCCGCGTTCGCTAGGTTTCCCGGCTCCCTCATGTTCACCACCACGTCGTCCCTTGACACCTTGTAGCCGTCCTTGAGCCTTGCT
This sequence comes from Phytophthora betacei, assembly GCA_011320135.1. Lineage (NCBI taxonomy): Eukaryota > Oomycota > Peronosporomycetes > Peronosporales > Peronosporaceae > Phytophthora > Phytophthora betacei. The sequence goes on from JAANHX010000630.1 coordinate 39,239, forward strand.
TGAGCTTGTTGTTGTTCCCCTTCTCGATCGACCTCTTTCGATCCACCACTCACACCACTCGAAACCACCTCCTTGTGCAGAACTCGGCCGTCCTTTTCCCGAACGCAAAGAGCGACTGCGTGTCCACCGCGCACTTGTATGGTCCGCTCCCCCTGTCGTCGGAGCCCGTTGCTTCCGCGACGACTTGAGCGTGAACTCCCCCAGCGCGTATTCCGCGTACACCGCAGTGCCCATACCAAGCCGTTTGGGCTCATAACCTGTAGGAAATGTAGAATCGAGTAGATGTGAATGACTTGGATTGAACGCGTGCCAGACGCGTTTCGGCCCCCGCCGGGGCCTCGTCAGTGGCTTTACCAATCTCGAAGTGAGAACTAACCAACCATCCGCTAACTAAGACCTATCACTATGCCTAGATCCTTCTAGAACCTTCCATATGCCGTAACATAGGATACTACTCTGGAGTCGATGTACGTGCACATCTTGCACTTCCAACACTCCCCCTCGACGACATGAGTCGTAGCCGTCTTGGTCACGAGCGTACAGCCATTCTGCTGCTCTCCGCATGATGCTTGTCAGCTGCAGCCTCTTCACTGCATACATTCTTGTAGAGTTTACCACCTGCGCGCTGGCCAGCGTATCCGTTGCTGCCGCGTTCGCTAGGTTTCCCGGCTCCCTCATGTTCACCACCACGTCGTCCCTTGACACCTTGTAGCCGTCCTTGAGCCTTGCTTGAGCTTGTTGTTGTTCCCCTTCTCGATCGACCTCTTTCGATCCACCACTCACACCACTCGAAACCATCTCCTTGTGCAGAACTCGGCCGTCCTTTTCCCGAACGCAAAGAGCGACTGCGTGTCCACCGCGCACCTGTATGGTCCGCTCCCCCTGTCGTCGGAGCCCGTTGCTTCCGCGACGACTTGAGCGTGAACTCCCCCAGCGCGTATTCCGCGTACACCGCAGTGCCCATACCAAGCCGTTTGGGCTCATAACCTGTAGGAAATGTAGAATCGAGTAGATGTGAATGACTTGGATTGAGCGCGTGCCAGACGCGTTTCTGCCCCCGCCGGGGCCTCGTCAGTGGCTTTACCAATCTCTAAGTGAGAACTAACCAACCATCCGCTAACTAAGACCTATCACTATGCCTAGATCCTTCTAGAACCTTCCATATGCCGTAACATAGGATACTACTCTGGAGTCGATGTACGTGCACATCTTGCACTTCCAACACTCCCCCTCGACGACATGAGTCGTAGCCGTCTTGGTCACGAGCGTACAGCCATTCTGCTTCTCTCCGCATGATGCTTGTCAGCTGCAGCCTCTTCACTGCATACATTCTTGTAGGGTTTACCACCTGCGCGCTGGCCAGCGTATCCGTTGCTGCCGCGTTCGCTAGGTTTCCCGGCTCCCTCATGTTCACCACCACGTCGTCCCTTGACACCTTGTAGCCGTCCTTGAGCCTTGCTTGAGCTTGTTGTTGTTCCCCTTCTCGATCGACCTCTTTCGATCCACCACTCACACCACTCGAAACCACCTCCTTGTGCAGAACTCGGCCGTCCTTTTCCCGAACGCAAAGAGCGACTGCGTGTCCACCGCGCACTTGTATGGTCCGCTCCCCCTGTCGTCGGAGCCCGTTGCTTCCGCGACGACTTGAGCGTGAACTCCCCCAGCGCGTATTCCGCGTACACCGCAGTGCCCATACCAAGCCGTTTGGGCTCATAACCTGTAGGAAATGTAGAATCGAGTAGATGTGAATGACTTGGATTGAACGCGTGCCAGACGCGTTTCGGCCCCCGCCGGGGCCTCGTCAGTGGCTTTACCAATCTCGAAGTGAGAACTAACCAACCATCCGCTAACTAAGACCTATCACTATGCCTAGATCCTTCTAGAACCTTCCATATGCCGTAACATAGGATACTACTCTGGAGTCGATGTACGTGCACATCTTGCACTTCCAACACTCCCCCTCGACGACATGAGTCGTAGCCGTCTTGGTCACGAGCGTACAGCCATTCTGCTACTCTCCGCATGATGCTTGTCAGCTGCAGCCTCTTCACTGCATACATTCTTGTAGAGTTTACCACCTGCGCACTGGCCAGCGTATCCGTTGCTGCCGCGTTCGCTAGGTTTCCCGGCTCCCTCATGTTCACCACCACGTCGTCCCTTGACACCTTGTAGCCGTCCTTGAGCCTTGCTTGAGCTTGTTGTTGTTCCCCTTCTCGATCGACCTCTTTCGATCCACCACTCACACCACTCGAAACCACCTCCTTGTGCAGAACTCGGCCGTCCTTTTCCCGAACGCAAAGAGCGACTGCGTGTCCACCGCGCACTTGTATGGTCCGCTCCCCCTGTCGTCGGAGCCCGTTGCTTCCGCGACGACTTGAGCGTGAACTCCCCCAGCGCGTATTCCGCGTACACCGCAGTGCCCATACCAAGCCGTTTGGGCTCATAACCTGTAGGAAATGTAAAATCGAGTAGATGTGAATGACTTGGATTGAACGCGTGCCAGACGCGTTTCGGCCCCCGCCGGGGCCTCGTCAGTGGCTTTACCAATCTCGAAGTGAGAACTAACCAACCATCCGCTAACTAAGACCTATCACTATGCCTAGATCCTTCTAGAACCTTCCATATGCCGTAACATAGGATACTACTCTGGAGTCGATGTACGTGCACATCTTGCACTTCCAACACTCCCCCTCGACGACATGAGTCGTAGCCGTCTTGGTCACGAGCGTACAGCCATTCTGCTGCTCTCCGCATGATGCTTGTCAGCTGCAGCCTCTTCACTGCATACATTCTTGTAGGGTTTACCACCTGCGCACTGGCCAGCGTATCCGTTGCTGCCGCGTTCGCTAAGTTTCCCGGCTCCCTCATGTTCACCACCACGTCGTCCCTTGGCACCTTGTAGCCGTCCTTGAGCCTTGCTTGAGCTTGTTGTTGTTCCCCTTCTCGATCGACCTCTTTCGATCCACCACTCACACCACTCGAAACCACCTCCTTGTGCAGAACTCGGCCGTCCTTTTCCCGAACGCAAAGAGCGACTGCGTGTCCACCGCGCACTTGTATGGTCCGCTCCCCCTGTCGTCGGAGCCCGTTGCTTCCGCGACGACTTGAGCGTGAACTCCCCCAGCGCGTATTCCGCGTACACCGCAGTGCCCATACCAAGCCGTTTGGGCTCATAACCTGTAGGAAATGTAGAATCGAGTAGATGTGAATGACTTGGATTGAGCGCGTGCCAGACGCGTTTCTGCCCCCGCCGGGGCCTCGTCAGTGGCTTTACCAATCTCGAAGTGAGAGCTAACCAACCATCCGCTAACTAAGACCTATCACTATGCCTAGATCCTTCTAGAACCTTCCAAATGCCGTAACATAGGATACTACTCTGGAGTCGATGTACGTGCACATCTTGCACTTCCAACACTCCCCCTCGACGACATGAGTCGTAGCCGTCTTGGTCACGAGCGTACAGCCATTCTGCTTCTCTCCGCATGATGCTTGTCAGCTGCAGCCTCTTCACTGCATACATTCTTGTAGGGTTTACCACCTGCGCGCTGGCCAGCGTATCCGTTGCTGCCGCGTTCGCTAGGTTTCCCGGCTCCCTCATGTTCACCACCACGTCGTCCCTTGACACCTTGTAGCCGTCCTTGAGCCTTGCTTGAGCTTGTTGTTGTTCCCCTTCTCGATCGACCTCTTTCGATCCACCACTCACACCACTCGAAACCACCTCCTTGTGCAGAACTCGGCCGTCCTTTTCCCGAACGCAAAGAGCGACTGCGTGTCCACCGCGCACTTGTATGGTCCGCTCCCCCTGTCGTCGGAGCCCGTTGCTTCCGCGACGACTTGAGCGTGAACTCCCCCAGCGCGTATTCCGCGTACACCGCAGTGCCCATACCAAGCCGTTTGGGCTCATAACCTGTAGGAAATGTAGAATCGAGTAGATGTGAATGACTTGGATTGAACGCGTGCCAGACGCGTTTCGGCCCCCGCCGGGGCCTCGTCAGTGGCTTTACCAATCTCGAAGTGAGAACTAACCAACCATCCGCTAACTAAGACCTATCACTATGCCTAGATCCTTCTAGAACCTTCCATATGCCGTAACATAGGATACTACTCTGGAGTCGATGTACGTGCACATCTTGCACTTCCAACACTCCCCCTCGACGACATGAGTCGTAGCCGTCTTGGTCACGAGCGTACAGCCATTCTGCTACTCTCCGCATGATGCTTGTCAGCTGCAGCCTCTTCACTGCATACATTCTTGTAGAGTTTACCACCTGCGCACTGGCCAGCGTATCCGTTGCTGCCGCGTTCGCTAGGTTTCCCGGCTCCCTCATGTTCACCACCACGTCGTCCCTTGACACCTTGTAGCCGTCCTTGAGCCTTGCTTGAGCTTGTTGTTGTTCCCCTTCTCGATCGACCTCTTTCGATCCACCACTCACACCACTCGAAACCACCTCCTTGTGCAGAACTCGGCCGTCCTTTTCCCGAACGCAAAGAGCGACTGCGTGTCCACCGCGCACTTGTATGGTCCGCTCCCCCTGTCGTCGGAGCCCGTTGCTTCCGCGACGACTTGAGCGTGAACTCCCCCAGCGCGTATTCCGCGTACACCGCAGTGCCCATACCAAGCCGTTTGGGCTCATAACCTGTAGGAAATGTAAAATCGAGTAGATGTGAATGACTTTAATTGAACGCGTGCCAGACGCGTTTCGGCCCCCGCCGGGGCCTCGTCAGTGGCTTTACCAATCTCGAAGTGAGAACTAACCAACCATCCGCTAACTAAGACCTATCACTATGCCTAGATCCTTCTAGAACCTTCCATATGCCATAACATAGGATACTACTCTGGCGTCGATGTACGTGCACATCTTGCACTTCCAACACTCCCCCTCGACGACATGAGTCGTAGCCGTCTTGGTCACGAGCGTACAGCCATTCTGCTGCTCTCCGCATGATGCTTGTCAGCTGCAGCCTCTTCACTGCATACATTCTTGTAGGGTTTACCACCTGCGCACTGGCCAGCGTATCCGTTGCTGCCGCGTTCGCTAAGTTTCCCGGCTCCCTCATGTTCACCACCACGTCGTCCCTTGGCACCTTGTAGCCGTCCTTGAGCCTTGCTTGAGCTTGTTGTTGTTCCCCTTCTCGATCGACCTCTTTCGATCCACCACTCACACCACTCGAAACCACCTCCTTGTGCAGAACTCGGCCGTCCTTTTCCCGAACGCAAAGAGCGACTGCGTGTCCACCGCGCACTTGTATGGTCCGCTCCCCCTGTCGTCGGAGCCCGTTGCTTCCGCGACGACTTGAGCGTGAACTCCCCCAGCGCGTATTCCGCGTACACCGCAGTGCCCATACCAAGCCGTTTGGGCTCATAACCTGTAGGAAATGTAGAATCGAGTAGATGTGAATGACTTGGATGAAACGCGTGCCAGACGCGTTTCGGCCCCCGCCGGGGCCTCGTCAGTGGCTTTACCAATCTCGAAGTGAGAACTAACCAACCATCCGCTAACTAAGACCTATCACTATGCCTAGATCCTTCTAGAACCTTCCATATGCCGTAACATAGGATACTACTCTGGAGTCGATGTACGTGCACATCTTGCACTTCCAACACTCCCCCTCGACGACATGAGTCGTAGCCGTCTTGGTCACGAGCGTACAGCCATTCTGCTGCTCTCCGCATGATGCTTGTCAGCTGCAGCCTCTTCACTGCATACATTCTTGTAGAGTTTACCACCTGCGCACTGGCCAGCGTATCCGTTGCTGCCGCGTTCGCTAGGTTTCCCGGCTCCCTCATGTTCACCACCACGTCGTCCCTTGACACCTTGTAGCCGTCCTTGAGCCTTGCTTGAGCTTGTTGTTGTTCCCCTTCTCGATCGACCTCTTTCGATCCACCACTCACACCACTCGAAACCACCTCCTTGTGCAGAACTCGGCCGTCCTTTTCCCGAACGCAAAGAGCGACTGCGTGTCCACCGCGCACTTGTATGGTCCGCTCCCCCTGTCGTCGGAGCCCGTTGCTTCCGCGACGACTTGAGCGTGAACTCCCCCAGCGCGTATTCCGCGTACACCGCAGTGCCCATACCAAGCCGTTTGGGCTCATAACCTGTAGGAAATGTAAAATCGAGTAGATGTGAATGACTTTAATTGAACGCGTGCCAGACGCGTTTCGGCCCCCGCCGGGGCCTCGTCAGTGGCTTTACCAATCTCGAAGTGAGAACTAACCAACCATCCGCTAACTAAGACCTATCACTATGCCTAGATCCTTCTAGAACCTTCCATATGCCATAACATAGGATACTACTCTGGCGTCGATGTACGTGCACATCTTGCACTTCCAACACTCCCCCTCGACGACATGAGTCGTAGCCGTCTTGGTCACGAGCGTACAGCCATTCTGCTGCTCTCCGCATGATGCTTGTCAGCTGCAGCCTCTTCACTGCATACATTCTTGTAGGGTTTACCACCTGCGCACTGGCCAGCGTATCCGTTGCTGCCGCGTTCGCTAAGTTTCCCGGCTCCCTCATGTTCACCACCACGTCGTCCCTTGGCACCTTGTAGCCGTCCTTGAGCCTTGCTTGAGCTTGTTGTTGTTCCCCTTCTCGATCGACCTCTTTCGATCCACCACTCACACCACTCGAAACCACCTCCTTGTGCAGAACTCGGCCGTCCTTTTCCCGAACGCAAAGAGCGACTGCGTGTCCACCGCGCACTTGTATGGTCCGCTCCCCCTGTCGTCGGAGCCCGTTGCTTCCGCGACGACTTGAGCGTGAACTCCCCCAGCGCGTATTCCGCGTACACCGCAGTGCCCATACCAAGCCGTTTGGGCTCATAACCTGTAGGAAATGTAGAATCGAGTAGATGTGAATGACTTGGATGAAACGCGTGCCAGACGCGTTTCGGCCCCCGCCGGGGCCTCGTCAGTGGCTTTACCAATCTCGAAGTGAGAACTAACCAACCATCCGCTAACTAAGACCTATCACTATGCCTAGATCCTTCTAGAACCTTCCATATGCCGTAACATAGGATACTACTCTGGAGTCGATGTACGTGCACATCTTGCACTTCCAACACTCCCCCTCGACGACATGAGTCGTAGCCGTCTTGGTCACGAGCGTACAGCCATTCTGCTGCTCTCCGCATGATGCTTGTCAGCTGCAGCCTCTTCACTGCATACATTCTTGTAGAGTTTACCACCTGCGCACTGGCCAGCGTATCCGTTGCTGCCGCGTTCGCTAAGTTTCCCGGCTCCCTCATGTTCACCACCACGTCGTCCCTTGACACCTTGTAGCCGTCCTTGAGCCTTGCTTGAGCTTGTTGTTGTTCCCCTTCTCGATCGACCTCTTTCGATCCACCACTCACACCACTCGAAACCACCTCCTTGTGCAGAACTCGGCCGTCCTTTTCCCGAACGCAAAGAGCGACTGCGTGTCCACCGCGCACTTGTATGGTCCGCTCCCCCTGTCGTCGGAGCCCGTTGCTTCCGCGACGACTTGAGCGTGAACTCCCCCAGCGCGTATTCCGCGTACACCGCAGTGCCCATACCAAGCCGTTTGGGCTCATAACCTGTAGGAAATGTAGAATCGAGTAGATGTGAATGACTTGGATTGAGCGCGTGCCAGACGCGTTTCTGCCCCCGCCGAGGCCTCGTCAGTGGCTTTACCAATCTCGAAGTGAGAACTAACCAACCATCCGCTAACTAAGACCTATCACTATGCCTAGATCCTTCTAGAACCTTCCATATGCCGTAACATAGGATACTACTCTGGAGTCGATGTACGTGCACATCTTGCACTTCCAGCACTCCCCCTCGACGACATGAGTCGTAGCCGTCTTGGTCACGAGCGTACAGCCATTCTGCTGCTCTCCGCATGATGCTTGTCAGCTGCAGCCTCTTCACTGCATACATTCTTGTAGGGTTTACCACCTGCGCGCTGGCCAGCGTATCCGTTGCTGCCGCGTTCGCTAGGTTTCCCGGCTCCCTCATGTTCACCACCACGTCGTCCCTTGACACCTTGTAGCCGTCCTTGAGCCTTGCTTGAGCTTGTTGTTGTTCCCCTTCTCGATCGACCTCTTTCGATCCACCACTCACACCACTCGAAACCACCTCCTTGTGCAGAACTCGGCCGTCCTTTTCCCGAACGCAAAGAGCGACTGCGTGTCCACCGCGCACTTGTATGGTCCGCTCCCCCTGTCGTCGGAGCCCGTTGCTTCCGCGACGACTTGAGCGTGAACTCCCCCAGCGCGTATTCCGCGTACACCGCAGTGCCCATACCAAGCCGTTTGGGCTCATAACCTGTAGGAAATGTAGAATCGAGTAGATGTGAATGACTTGGATGAAACGCGTGCCAGACGCGTTTCGGCCCCCGCCGGGGCCTCGTCAGTGGCTTTACCAATCTCGAAGTGAGAACTAACCAACCATCCGCTAACTAAGACCTATCACTATGCCTAGATCCTTCTAGAACCTTCCATATGCCGTAACATAGGATACTACTCTGGAGTCGATGTACGTGCACATCTTGCACTTCCAACACTCCCCCTCGACGACATGAGTCGTAGCCGTCTTGGTCACGAGCGTACAGCCATTCTGCTGCTCTCCGCATGATGCTTGTCAGCTGCAGCCTCTTCACTGCATACATTCTTGTAGAGTTTACCACCTGCGCACTGGCCAGCGTATCCGTTGCTGCCGCGTTCGCTAAGTTTCCCGGCTCCCTCATGTTCACCACCACGTCGTCCCTTGACACCTTGTAGCCGTTCTTGAGCCTTGCTTGAGCTTGTTGTTGTTCCCCTTCTCGATCGACCTCTTTCGATCCACCACTCACACCACTCGAAACCACCTCCTTGTGCAGAACTCGGCCGTCCTTTTCCCGAACGCAAAGAGCGACTGCGTGTCCACCGCGCACTTGTATGGTCCGCTCCCCCTGTCGTCGGAGCCCGTTGCTTCCGCGACGACTTGAGCGTGAACTCCCCCAGCGCGTATTCCGCGTACACCGCAGTGCCCATACCAAGCCGTTTGGGCTCATAACCTGTAGGAAATGTAGAATCGAGTAGATGTGAATGACTTGGATTGAGCGCGTGCCAGACGCGTTTCTGCCCCCGCCGGGGCCTCGTCAGTGGCTTTACCAATCTCGAAGTGAGAGCTAACCAACCATCCGCTAACTAAGACCTATCACTATGCCTAGATCCTTCTAGAACCTTCCATATGCCGTAACATAGGATACTACTCTGGAGTCGATGTACGTGCACATCTTGCACTTCCAGCACTCCCCCTCGACGACATGAGTCGTAGCCGTCTTGGTCACGAGCGTACAGCCATTCTGCTGCTCTCCGCATGATGCTTGTCAGCTGCAGCCTCTTCACTGCATACATTCTTGTAGAGTTTACCACCTGCGCACTGGCCAGCGTATCCGTTGCTGCCGCGTTCGCTAAGTTTCCCGGCTCCCTCATGTTCACCACCACGTCGTCCCTTGACACCTTGTAGCCGTCCTTGAGCCTTGCTTGAGCTTGTTGTTGTTCCCCTTCTCGATCGACCTCTTTCGATCCACCACTCACACCACTCGAAACCACCTCCTTGTGCAGAACTCGGCCGTCCTTTTCCCGAACGCAAAGAGCGACTGCGTGTCCACCGCGCACTTGTATGGTCCGCTCCCCCTGTCGTCGGAGCCCGTTGCTTCCGCGACGACTTGAGCGTGAACTCCCCCAGCGCGTATTCCGCGTACACCGCAGTGCCCATACCAAGCCGTTTGGGCTCATAACCTGTAGGAAATGTAGAATCGAGTAGATGTGAATGACTTGGATGAAACGCGTGCCAGACGCGTTTCGGCCCCCGCCGGGGCCTCGTCAGTGGCTTTACCAATCTCGAAGTGAGAACTAACCAACCATCCGCTAACTAAGACCTATCACTATGCCTAGATCCTTCTAGAACCTTCCATATGCCGTAACATAGGATACTACTCTGGAGTCGATGTACGTGCACATCTTGCACTTCCAACACTCCCCCTCGACGACATGAGTCGTAGCCGTCTTGGTCACGAGCGTACAGCCATTCTGCTGCTCTCCGCATGATGCTTGTCAGCTGCAGCCTCTTCACTGCATACATTCTTGTAGAGTTTACCACCTGCGCACTGGCCAGCGTATCCGTTGCTGCCGCGTTCGCTAAGTTTCCCGGCTCCCTCATGTTCACCACCACGTCGTCCCTTGACACCTTGTAGCCGTCCTTGAGCCTTGCTTGAGCTTGTTGTTGTTCCCCTTCTCGATCGACCTCTTTCGATCCACCACTCACACCACTCGAAACCACCTCCTTGTGCAGAACTCGGCCGTCCTTTTCCCGAACGCAAAGAGCGACTGCGTGTCCACCGCGCACTTGTATGGTCCGCTCCCCCTGTCGTCGGAGCCCGTTGCTTCCGCGACGACTTGAGCGTGAACTCCCCCAGCGCGTATTCCGCGTACACCGCAGTGCCCATACCAAGCCGTTTGGGCTCATAACCTGTAGGAAATGTAGAATCGAGTAGATGTGAATGACTTGGATTGAGCGCGTGCCAGACGCGTTTCTGCCCCCGCCGGGGCCTCGTCAGTGGCTTTACCAATCTCGAAGTGAGAGCTAACCAACCATCCGCTAACTAAGACCTATCACTATGCCTAGATCCTTCTAGAACCTTCCATATGCCGTAACATAGGATACTACTCTGGAGTCGATGTACGTGCACATCTTGCACTTCCAGCACTCCCCCTCGACGACATGAGTCGTAGCCGTCTGGTCACGAGCGTACAGCCATTCTGCTGCTCTCCGCATGATGCTTGTCAGCTGCAGCCTCTTCACTGCATACATTCTTGTAGAGTTTACCACCTGCGCACTGGCCAGCGTATCCGTTGCTGCCGCGTTCGCTAAGTTTCCCGGCTCCTCATTGTTCACCACCACGTCGTCCCTTGACACCTTGTAGCCGTCCTTGAGCCTTGCTTGAGCTTGTTGTTGTTCCCCTTCTCGATCGACCTCTTTCGATCCACCACTCACACCACTCGAAACCACCTCCTTGTGCAGAACTCGGCCGTCCTTTTCCCGAACGCAAAGAGCGACTGCGTGTCCACCGCGCACTTGTATGGTCCGCTCCCCCTGTCGTCGGAGCCCGTTGCTTCCGCGACGACTTGAGCGTGAACTCCCCCAGCGCGTATTCCGCGTACACCGCAGTGCCCATACCAAGCCGTTTGGGCTCATAACCTGTAGGAAATGTAGAATCGAGTAGATGTGAATGACTTGGATTGAGCGCGTGCCAGACGCGTTTCTGCCCCCGCCGGGGCCTCGTCAGTGGCTTTACCAATCTCGAAGTGAGAGCTAACCAACCATCCGCTAACTAAGACCTATCACTATGCCTAGATCCTTCTAGAACCTTCCATATGCCGTAACATAGGATACTACTCTGGAGTCGATGTACGTGCACATCTTGCACTTCCAGCACTCCCCCTCGACGACATGAGTCGTAGCCGTCTTGGTCACGAGCGTACAGCCATTCTGCTGCTCTCCGCATGATGCTTGTCAGCTTGCAGCCTCTTCACTGCATACATTCTTGTAGAGTTTACCACCTGCGCACTGGCCAGCGTATCCGTTGCTGCCGCGTTCGCTAAGTTTCCCGGCTCCCTCATGTTCACCACCACGTCGTCCCTTGACACCTTGTAGCCGTCCTTGAGCCTTGCTTGAGCTTGTTGTTGTTCCCCTTCTCGATCGACCTCTTTCGATCCACCACTCACACCACTCGAAACCACCTCCTTGTGCAGAACTCGGCCGTCCTTTTCCCGAACGCAAAGAGCGACTGCGTGTCCACCGCGCACTTGTATGGTCCGCTCCCCCTGTCGTCGGAGCCCGTTGCTTCCGCGACGACTTGAGCGTGAACTCCCCCAGCGCGTATTCCGCGTACACCGCAGTGCCCATACCAAGCCGTTTGGGCTCATAACCTGTAGGAAATGTAGAATCGAGTAGATGTGAATGACTTGGATTGAGCGCGTGCCAGACGCGTTTCTGCCCCCGCCGGGGCCTCGTCAGTGGCTTTACCAATCTCGAAGTGAGAGCTAACCAACCATCCGCTAACTAAGACCTATCACTATGCCTAGATCCTTCTAGAACCCTTCCATATGCCGTAACATAGGATACTACTTGGAGTCGATTGTACGTGCACATCTTGCACTTCCAGCACTCCCCCTCGACGACATGAGTCGTAGCCGTCTTGGTCACGAGCGTACAGCCATTCTGCTGCTCTCCGCATGATGCTTGTCAGCTGCAGCTCTTCACTGCATACATTCTTGTAGGGTTTACCACCTGCGCCGCTGGCCAGCGTATCCGTTGCTGCCCGCGTTCGCTAGGTTTCCCGGGCTCCCTCATGTTCACCACCACGTCGTCCCTTGACACCTTGTAGCCGTCCTTGAGGCCTTGCTTGAGCTTGTTGTTGTTCCCCTTCTCGATCGACCTCTTTCGATCCACCACTCACACCACTCGAAACCACCTCCTTGTGCAGAACTCGGCCGTCCTTTTCCCGAACGCAAAGAGCGACTGCGTGTCCACCGCGCACTTGTATGGTCCGCTCCCCCTGTCGTCGGAGCCCGTTGCTTCCGCGACGACTTGAGCGTGAACTCCCCAGCGCGTATTACCGCGTACACCCGCAGTGCCCATACCAAGCCGTTTGGGCTCATAAACCTGTAGAAATGTAGAATCGAGTAGATGTGAATGACTTGGATTTGAACGCGTGCCAGGACGCGTTTCGGCCCCCGCCGGGCCTCGTCAGTGGCTTTACCACATCTCGAAGTGAGAACTAACCAACCATCCGCTAACTAAGACCTATCACTATGCCTAGATCCTTCTAGAACCTTCCATATGCAGTAAACATAGGATACTACTCTGGATCGATGTACGTGCACATCTTGCACTTCCAACACTCCCCTCGGACGACATGAGTCGTAGCCGTCTTGGTCACGAGCGTACAGCCATTCTGCTGCTCTCCGCATGATGCTTGTCAGCTGCAGCTCTTCACTGCATACATTCTTGTAGAGTTTACCCACCTGCGCACTGGCCAGCGTATCCGTGCTGCCGCGTTCGCTAAGTTTCCCGGCTCCCTCCTGTTCACCACCACGTCGTCCCTTGACACCTTGTAGCCGTTCTTGAGCCTTGCTTGAGCTTGTTGTTGTTCCCCTTCTCGATCGACCTCTTTCGATCCACCACTCACACCACTCGAAACCACCTCCTTGTGCAGAACTCGGCCCGTCCTTTTCCCGAACGCAAAGAGCGACTGCGTGTCCACCGCGCACTTGTATGGTCCGCTCCCCCTGTCGTCGGAGCCCGTTGCTTCCGCGACGACTTGAGCGTGAACTCCCCCAGCGCGTATTCCGCGTACACCGCAGTGCCCATACCAAGCCGTTTGGGCTCATAAACCTGTAGGAAATGTAGAATCGAGTAGATGTGAATGACTTGGATTGAACGCGTGCCAGACGCGTTTCGGCCCCCGCCGGGGCCTCGTCAGTGGCTTTACCAATCTCGAAGTGAGAACTAACCAACCATCCGCTAGCTAAGACCTATCACTATGCCTAGATCCTTCTAGAACCTTCCATATGCCGTAACATAGGATACTACTCTGGAGTCGATGTACGTGCACATCTTGCACTTCCAACACTCCCCCTCGACGACATGAGTCGTAGCCGTCTTGGTCACGAGCGTACAGCCATCGGCTGCTCTCCGCATGATGCTTGTCAGCTGCAGCCTCTTCACTGCATACATTCTTGTAGAGTTTACCACCTGCGCACTGGCCAGCGTATCCGTTGCTGCCGCGTTCGCTAGGTTTCCCGGCTCCCTCATGTTCACCACCACGTCGTCCCTTGACACCTTGTAGCCGTCCTTGAGCCTTGCTTGAGCTTGTTGTTGTTCTCCTTCTCGATCGACCTCTTTCGATCCACCACTCACACCACTCGAAACCATCTCCTTGTGCAGAACTCGGCCGTCCTTTTCCCGAACGCAAAGAGCGACTGCGTGTCCACCGCGCACTTGTATGGTTCCGCTCCCCCTGTCGTCGGAGCCCGTTGCTTCCGCGACGACTTGAGAGTGATCTCCTCCAGCGCGTATTCCGCGTACACCGCAGTGCCCATGTGGTGTAGCGGGATCAGCAAAATCTGCGAGATTGCCAGATCCAACTTACCAACTGCGCCCAGACACCGACTAACGGAGGGGGTCCCCCGATGATCCGTGTTCTGCTGAACTTTCCTCACCTTGTGTACCCGTCGGTAGGGCGGGATCTGCTCTCTCGGTAACTTCCGAAGAGTTCAAGTGGTGAAGCTTGAGTGTCTTGGCGAGACGTGGGGATGGGGTGGAGCAGCAGTGGAAAATTTCACTCTGCGTCCGTGGATGGTCCGTATCCTAAGCGAATATTCGAGCTTTGGATCCGGGGCCTAGATCGTGGATCTAGCCGTAGTAGTGTGCCTTGCGGGGTGGTTCCCTTGCCTTTGTGTTGTCCTTTAAGTCGTACTTGCCGCCTCCTGTGACGGGATCTTGAGAGTTGAGAACCTCTAGGTGTAACCGACCAAGTAGTAAATTCGGTTAACCTGTCGGATCTGCACGAGTAAAGGAAAAGCTCACTAGGTTGTAGGATCTGGCCAATGTATTATCCAGTTATCACTACCAACACTAGATTCGCAATTCCAACCTTCTCGGAGCTCGTACGGCCAATGTAGTTCCGGTTCTTGAGGGCAGGAAGGCACTTGCGTGATACTGTGCAAATTGAGGACTGTATTGATATTAAGCCTATACCTGCCTGGGTTTCTACCTTCTATGTCTTTCATCTGCTAAATCCCTTACCAGGCTCGGCTGCATGTCCCTTCTTCCCTTTGACCCATCATCCCAGCTGTATATCTTCAGATCCACCGGATCCATGGCGTAATCATTATGGTTACCCTATTATGGGTACACTCATCAGGATCCAGGTCGCTTGGATCCACTTCACTTGAAAGTGTACACTCGTCGTGGATCTGAGCTCTCCACTCATCCAACATCATCTCGCAACCGTCTGTGATCTCCACTGTCCCACGAAAGTTCTAGATCCACTGCATCCATCATACCTATACCCTGGATCCAGGTCCCTTAAGGCGGGATCCTCCCTCCTTGGATCCTAACTCGAAAGCATGGGATCCGGGTCACCTCGCGGTGGATCTTGACTCCTCGTTAGCCGTGGCTACTAGATCCACTCTTCAGAGGGCACCTACCATCCTTCCTTCATAGGATCCACACCCGATCCACTCTTGTATAGTATATCCCATATCCATTTAGGTGAATCCAAGTAAGGGTGGATCCGAGGTAAGTCTTGGTGGATCTTGCCTTCTCGTACATCGCTCATACCAGATCCATCGTCACTTCATACGGGGCGCTGCTCGTCATGGCTAAAATCCCCACCGGCAACTTGCATCCGTGCCAGCCAACCCAAATCCTCTCTAATCACTTGAAATTGTCATTGATTCGGGATAGTGACCCCGCGTCAGGCCCATTCTCTTATTTCTGAGAAGCACTTTACCACAATCGCCTCCTGTACGTTGTCGGCGCTGCACAACAGCGTTCACGGCGTGCATCACCAGCACCCACCACCGTTTCTCTCCCTCCCCTTCGCGACACATGTCTCCCGCCAAGCGTACCGGCAAATCGTCGGGCAAGGCCCCATCCACTACCCCTCCGGTCAGTCCGTCTTCTATGTCGCCCACCGATCTGCGGGCTCTAGCTCAGGCTCTCTCCGATCAGGTGCAAACCCTGACGGCGGAGCTCCAGACGGCTCAAGATGCCCAAGACCAAGCTGCGTCTCTACACACTACCCAACTCAGACCTTGCGGGCCCAAATCCATGACCAAGCGATGGAGATCCAGGGGTGGGAAGCACCGTGCGGCCTCTCGGTCGCAGGACCTGCGACTCCTGTTGGCTGATCAGGCGGGTAGAGAGATCCGCGACCTGACCGAACGACTGGATCGCGCCTCCCGTCAACGAGACGTTATGCGAGATGACAACGACCATCTCCTCAGGGAGATGGCACTCGCCGGATCTGAGATCCACCAACTCCAATCCCAGGTCCACGACCTCGAGCGGGATCTGGAGGATTCCTAGACTGCTGGGGCAAGCTGCGGATGTGAGCTTGGACCGCTCCGTGACGAGTTGCCGTTTTGACCAGGAGGAGGTGGTGACCAACGACTATTGTGGGATCCGCCCATGGCGGATCCGCCTTTGGGTCGGCGCGTGGAGGGTCCCCGCGCCAAATCCACCTCCCTCGTCGCCGGATGCAGCCCTGGCTCAACTCTCTGATGGAGTTGCAAGACACCAAGAGTCGCTCGAGAGGGCGTCTGCCGGACGAGATTACGCGCTTTGAAGAATTCGTGCGTATGACTCTGTTGCGGGACGAGATCCAAGCGAACTGGCAGACAGCGAGCTCCAGCGGGACAAGGCGACTACCGAGTGGGCGGATGCCGAGCGTCGCAAACGGAGCTGGAAATCCAAGCTTCGCCGCATGAGTACGTGGATCCTCTTTTAGCCCTTGCTAGTAACTCCATATTCACTTGTTATTGTCAATCTAGGTGACAAATTGAAGAAAGCAGATGCGACCACCGCGAAACTCCAGGATCAACTTTCCGCAGCCCAAACTCAGCAGCAACAGCTGATCCTGGAGCGCGATCTGCCGGCTTGTCGGAGCGCGATTTGGCACGTCGACGACTGGCGCTGGTGACAGCTGCCGTCTCGGATCCACTTCCTCCCCTTGTCGGGGCCCTCTCAGCTGCTAGCGTTTCTGCTCCTCTTCCGACGGTAAGCGGGGCGGATTCGTCGATGGCGAAACGCCCGCGTAGTACATCTCCCGCTCCTAGCACCGGATCCTCCCGTCCCCATAAGCAGCCCCGAGCTTCCCCGAAAGCCAAGCCCCAAAAACAGACTATCCGGTTTTCTAAATCTGCTTCCGCAAGCGGGATCCACTTCTGTGTCCAAGGCAGATCTACACCCGCGCCCAAGACTTCCGTTTCTTCTCCTCGAAGTCATGTGCCGGATCCAGTCTGGATCCACCGCTAGATCCAAGTCTACCTCGGCGTCCAGACTGGATCTACCACACTACGTCCAAGCCTGGCTCCGGACCCCAGACTGGGTCTACGGCGTCCAAGACTGGACCCGTTGCTACGTCCAAAACAGGATCGACGTGTCCAAGTCGGGATCGACGGCCCAAAACGGGGATCTACGGCCGTATACCAAAACCGGGATCGACGTCCAAGACTGGGTCTACGGCCGTATCCAAACCGGGATCGACGTCCAAGACTGGGTCTACGGCCGTATCCAAACGGGATCGAGCGTCCAAGAACGGGATCCACCGCTGGTCCTTCGGTGACGACGCCGCCGTTCCTCAGTCCGCTTCCACCAACCCTCCGCCAGCCCGTACTGGACCCGGGAAGGGGAAAGCTAAACGCGTCATTCCCCCTGGGTGTGACTGGGTAGTTCGGGAGGACGATGAGGATGAGGAATTCTGACTGGTCCGACGGCTCAGGGCCTCCTGACCGATCGTCGTCAAAGCGTACGCCCGTCTTCCGGCCCGTATCCCTTCACTCTGAGCGATGAGGACGATGACGACGACGACGATGACGACGAGAGTCCAGAGGATTCGGAGGAGGCTCGAACCGCTGAGGAGGCCTTGGAGGAGAAGACACGCGGCGGGCTCTATCCCAGTCCCGATCCGAAGCCTCGGCGGAGATCCCTCTCGACGCCGCCTCCACAAGTGGCTGGCACAGCCGGATCCGGAAGGCGACACTGCGGGATCTGCGATCCACGTCGACAGTGACGGTGGATCGGGCCAGTGATGGTGGGAGGGGGTCGCCTCGTGGTGGCGGACTCCTTGGATCTGGCGGAGGGGGGGGCGCCTGGTGGCGGATCTCCCGGATCTGGGGGGGGGTCGCCTCATGGTGGTGGATCTCCAGGATCGCCCATGGTGGCGGTTCCCCAGGCTCGCCTTCATGGGGGCGGATCCCCGGGATCGCCTCCCGGGGCGGATCCCCTGGATCTGTCTTGATCCCCGCCCCCCTAACTCGTCACTGCAGGGATGCTCCCCGTGGCTCCGTTCGGTCCGGATGCCGCTTTCATCCTGGTAGACGTGCT
>JAANHX010000631.1:0-92898 GCA_011320135.1 Phytophthora betacei
ATACCTCGAAGTCTTCGAGCGTTTCATGCTCAGATAGTTCTCGAAGTCCAGGACGCCTTGCTGCGATCACACACTGGGCGCTAACCTTGGTACGCTTCCTGTCCTGTGTGCGCCGAACCTCTTCGTCCCTAGGATGAACTCTTACCACCAGCATCTGCTGAGGAAATCCAAGAACAGCATTTCGGGCTGGGACTTGTTCCAGGTTCCTTGGAGAATAATCTACTTCATCGCGCAGGTTACTGTTACACTCTGCTTCGTGCTCATCACTCGGGTCGAACAGGAAATCATATCCGTTCTCATCGCTCACCACGCTCTCAGAGACTGACACTAGGTCTGTCACGTGGCTAGCAACCTCGTCGAGTTCATAATCTACTGATTCTCCGTCTGCAATATCATCATCACTATCACAAACTCTCCATATTCAACTCCACTTGCCACCACCCTGACGTCGTCGTCGCTCTCGGCTTGAGCGTCGTCAAAATCGCTCCCACGATCACTATCTTCTAAGTCACCTTCATGATCACAATCTTCGTGCTCATGCTCTTTGGCGCTGACTTTATATTCGCCCTACTTCGTTTCTACTAACGCAAGTTCGTAGTCAGGCAACGAACTTTTCTCCAGCATGTCTTGCCACACTTGTTGGTCTTCACTCACCAACTTGCTGCTCGGTGTACTGCTCGTTGTACTGTTCGATGCATCGTCGAAGGTAGAAAGTACACTGCTCTGCGCCATCCTCCTCCACAGGGCCGTCTCCTCGGCATTCAGCTCTTCACTCTCAGCAGCACTGACCATGTATACGTTACTGTCTTCGCGAACAGAGTCCACATCAAACTCAGCTTGTTGTGATGCTTCTTCACTATCACTATCATCATCAAAGTGACCTGCTTCGACATACTCGGTAAACGTCTGCAGCCACTTGTTCACTTTGGTCTTGAGCGACCTGCCGTACCGATCCTTGTACTTAATCGCCTCGTTCACTTTCACGTCTGCAACGAAGCCCTTTTGGTGCTCTGTTGAGAAATTTACTTGACAGCCTACAACATCTTCTTGGTAACCGATAAGAAACCCCACTTTGCAGTTTACAGCAAACTTCGTGGGTTTGGTGACTGGAGTGCGGCAATACACCAGTGATCCAAACGTTCGGATCTGATGAAGGTCCGGCTTCGTGCCATACATCATCTCGTACGGTGTACGACCAGCCCCTTACAAAACCCTCGGTTCTTGACATATACTGCCCTCTGTAGATTGTGTGTCCAGAACGACCGCGGTAGCCCCGAGTCGTGCATCACAGTCTTGACCATGTTAACTAAAGTCTGATGTGTCCGATCCACAAGGTTCAGCTGCGACGATTTAGGACCAACTTTGGTGTGATCAATTCCCTTGTCTGTATACCAGCGCTGCATTGCATTGTTGGAAAATTCTTTGCCTTTGTCCGTCAACACCTATCGTATCGTCATCTGCATCGTCAGGCTCAGTACACCACCGGCGAGTCACCACAGTGTCAACTCGGCGTCCGTGTTGCCACTCTGCCCATGCGATATACTGCTGCATGTACCCATTCACTTCCCCTTCTGTCTTCGACTTTAACAGGTAAATGGTCACAAATCGAGAGAATCCATCCATAATGACCAGTACTGCTCTGTACTGCGTCCCATTTTGGAGTCCCGGAATCAACAAGTCTGCACAATTCATGTCATTCACCTTCTCGATGTTTCTCTCGAGCTTCTTGCGAAATGTCTTGCGTCTCTGCTTGCCGAAGTGACAGTCAGCCCAATCCATCTTTCCGCGTTTCTTCAACATGATACCCCTTGCCATCCGCGATCAACCATCAAACGAATGTACTCAGGATACGTGTGCCCTAGGCGCGTGTGCCAGACGTCAAGGCTTCAACTTCATCAGTCACTGCAAAATTTGCCACCACGCGCTTCTTGATAGCAGTCGTCTTCTTGTTGCTGGTCTTGACACCACCAATATTGTGCGCGTCAAAAGTCCATAGACGATGATCTTGTTTCGTTCGAATAACCTCATTACCATCCTTTGACATGCCGAAAATCATTGCTACGTGGTCCCACGACATCTTGAAGCCTTGCTCTAGTGTTTGGCCCGGCGAGAACAGGTTGCATCCAGCATCCGGTACATACAGTACATCTTCCACAAAAACAAATATCATCTGTTCATCAATCATACTAGCAAGTAGGATCGTCCCAAAGTCTTCCGCCTGAACATCAACGCCATCTGCAAACCCCGAAATCGTCGGGTTCCAGTCGCTGTCCTCCATGGTGTTCATCACTGTGAAGTACTCTTTGCTTGTCACAATGTGAGCGTTGGTTCCACTATCGAAGTACCAACGGCTTGGGTCGTAGTTCTTAGAGACGCGCTTCACCATTTCCCCCACTACCACGTCACACTTGTGAGCATGGTCGATGACTTTTCTTGTCTTCCGTGATGGCCCTTTTTCCACAGACTTCTCGTCTGTGCGTGCCATCTTGGCCTGTGTACGCTTCTTGGTGCTAAATTTCTCCTCCAGGTCCGGGCAGTTGCTCTTGTAGTGCCCTGCAACACCGCAGTTGAAACACTCGATGTCAGTCTTCAGTGGCTTCTTCTTGGTACATTTCCAGTAGATTGTTGCTGATGCCTTTCTGGTTTCCAGAAGAATGACCTTGCTTCTTGTGGCCTTGATTATTTTCAAAAGCACTCTTTTCCCAGTCCTTGCTTCGAGACTCAGCTGTGGAAATGTGTTCTCGCAGCAATTCTGGTGTATACTTGCCCATATTAGAGCTAAATAACACTTTCTTGCCAAGCTCGTTGTAGCAAACCTGCGTTGGCAGGCTCCGCAGTAGTGTATCCACCATCTGGCGGTCGCTCAGTAGCGAACCAAGCTCAGCGAGCTCGTTCTTGATGCGGAACATGGTGTACAAGTGTGCACGCACATCACCTTTGCGCGCAGATGAATCCGGTGCAGCTCACCTTGTAAGCTGTGATGGTGTCACACAGCACCTTGCGCTAGAGGAAGTTAGCTTCCGAGAGTATACAAACTCTCGGTGAACGGCAGTTCACAGGTCCCCTCTTTATTCAAAAGAGAGTGAAGTGACCTAATTAAGGTAGAATGTAAACTGAGTATATTTATAGGTAGATAAAGCTTGGGTTTAATACAAACTATAAGTCACCTATAGAAATGCAATGTCACTAACCAATGGTTGGCTTTGGACGACCTTGGTACTTTGTACCAAATATCCCGAAGTATGACGTGTCACACTTCATGTAACCAGGGTACACTTAGGGCTACGTACCCGTTACATCCTCCCCCACTTAGGTTTGGTTTACCGACCAATCAGAATGAAGAGGTGCTCGTCACAAACTTTAATTCTTAAAGTCGAAAACCATCGGCTTAGCCGCGCGAGCGCGGCGGAGGCTCACTTCACAGTTAGAGCCTCGAGCAGCAGTCTGTGCGCTCTTCTTCTAGGTCTCCACTTCGACCGTTTACCATGCCCCGTGGCACTGCAAAGAGTGGTGCGAAGACACGCTCCAAGGCTGCGGCCGGGAAGGCGCAAGCCAAGAGCACTAAGCCTCACGGCAAAGGCTCGGCACTTAAGGAGGCTACTCAGGTGGCCTCCGAGGCGATTGGTTCCTCGGGTGACGCGGCTGTGGGCAAGCGAACAAGCAATCGCCGCATCCCGTCGCCCTCGGCCTCTCCAGACAGTCGTCCGAACCCTCGGCTCGTAGAACGTGAGTTCAACCCTGGCAGTGAGGACGAAGCCGAGTCCGAGAGCACGCACGATGCTCCTGCGGGCTCTGCGGAAGGGCACAGCCCAGTGCCCAGTGAGCACAAGGATGACAGCGTGCAGTCGCTCGCTAGTGATCAAGGTGATCACAGTCCCAGGACGTCTGTGCGCTCTGAGATTCCGGCCGTCAAGGCCAAGGGCACTCCCGAAGCTGGTGGCGATGAGGAAGAGAATCCTCGCAAACGTCTCTCGCTTGCCGAGGGTCTTGCGCGTGCTAAGGCCTCTAAAGACGAAGACGCCAAGCCCTCAAAGAAGCGTACAGCCTCTAAGTCTCCACTCCGCGAGGAGAAGGAGACTCAACATTCCTATCAGAGTATCTTTGACTCCTCGGATGAAGAGGAGGAGAAGGAGGAAGAAGAGGAGGAGGAGGGTGCTATCGCTGAGCCCCGGGAGGTCTCGAATCACCTCGACCAGCAGCAGGAGGGATTCCAGGCTGCCCAACGAGTGCGTGGGGGTTCGGTGGTGGCACCCGTCAGCCAGGGATCTGCCATCAACTCAAGAGGGTATTGGCCTCCCGAGGAGAGCTCTGGGGCTGGCCTCTTTCTAGAGCGTCTCGTCGCTCCTCGTGGCCTTGTGGGTGGCCACACTTCTAGGGGCATTTACGAACGTGCCTTTGCTAAGAAGGAACAGTTGTTCTTTGATAGCTTGGAGGCTGCTCGGTGTGTGCTTCTCGCGCCACACCGTGTCCCTCTTAAGGACTTTACGACTTGTCGCAAGAAGCCCGAGAGACGGGGTGGTCTCTATCCTCTTTGGGAATACCCCTGGGTTCTGCCTGAGAACTGTCCCAACTGGGGTTCTTGTGAGGACATGTTCTGGGCTTGGGTAGAGTCTCTCAAGTACTCACCCACGGAGTTACGGGAACTCCATGAAGATCAGCTGCTGTCCAGCATCCTGGACCAGCGTGATCTTCGTGTTCGGTTTGCCCACATGGTCAGCAAGCGCATGCTGCCAAGGGACATCCCGAAGCGCGCGGCTTCCTGCGCTCACGATGAGCGCGGGTACGAAGTGTATTCAACGTCCGCACCCCGTTCGGGCAAGAAGCCCCGGACTACTTATGTAGCTGCCGCCTCTTCTGTTCCCATGTTGCGACAGCCTTCGGGCAGTCAATCAGGAGCCGTTCAATCGGCTCCCACGACTTCTCGGAGTGGGCATAACCCCTCCACTTCACGAGGAGCTGTCGCTTACCGCGACGCCGTTGCTCCTGGAGGATCCGCTCCACGTGGAAGTGGACTTCTCCATTCCGGTCAAGCAGGGGCGGAGATGCCCTCGTACGAGTACGAGTACTCGGTGCCCCCCGAACGCCACTCTCGTCCGAGTGCTCCGGCTGCGGGCCCAACACAGGGCCCTGAGGTTGACCGCCTTCGTCAACGTGTCCTCGTGCTTGAGATTGCACTTGGCCTTGGGACTGGCGGTGATACTGCCGCTCAGGCCGGGAATCAGGGCGAGCTCGCTCGTCTTGCGGACCGCCTGGACCTGTTGGAGCGAGAGGTCGCGAGCCTGCATCTGCGGGTGGATCGCCGGGCCTCTTCGTCCGATCTTGACGAGGCCTTTCGCATGGTCCAACGGATCGAGGCTCTGCTGCCACGTCCGGAGCCGCCTGCGGTACAGTCCCAGACGTACGCGTATGGTGCGTACCCGGCGTACTCAGCGTACTCGGCGTATGGCTCCGGGGTCCGTTCGTACGGAGCCCCTCCGGCGTACGGTTTTGACCGCAGCATTGCCGCTCCGACCAAGGCTTGGGTGCCTGCTCCGACGCCCTCAGCGACGTCTGTGACTGACCCTCGCTTCGAGGAGCTGGGTCAAGGTGGGTCTGCGAGTCAGCAACCCCCTGCGGATCAAAGTACCGCTTAAGACGTCCAACATAGAACGTCGGGTGCGTCGTCATTGACTTTGGCAGGTCGATGGTGTACGACGCACCATGTCTGGCCAGGACTGCAAATGGTCCGATGAAGCGGTGCTTCAGCTTGTTGCTGCCGACAGAGCTGACAGTGTCAAGAGGTAGGTTCCTCGTGTCTAGTAACACTAAGTCCCCCACTTTAAATAAACTTAAGTTTCCTCTTCCATGTTTGTCGGAGTACTCCTTTTGTTTATCTTGGGCCGCTGCCGTGGCATCGCGGACCCTGCTGACAACGCTCAGCTTGGTATCCATTAAGGATTCCACTTGTTTCCGCCGCGAAACTGGTCTCACATCCGAGACCTGGGAGGAAAGGGCTTTCCGAGCCTCTCCCCCACTTAGAATAGAGGAGTTAGTGCCTCCTCGAAGAGTGAGAGGCACTCTGGGGTGACGGAAGCCGTTCAAGTAGAACGGCGTGAACCCCGTGGACGCGTGCACCGGGTTGTTGAGCGCAAACTCAACAACTGGAAGCTGCGTCGACCACGTACGCGGTGCTGTCGCGCACACACTGCGCAGAGTGTCCTCGAGCACTCGATTGACGCGCTCTGTCTGGCCGTCTGTCTGCGGATGGTCCGCAGTGGACATCTGCAGACGAGTTCCCAGTAAAGGGAACAGCGTTTTCCAAAACGCAGCCGTGAACCGCGGGTCTCGGTCCGAGACAATCGTCTCCGGGAGACCGTGATAGCGGAACACGCCATCGACGAACAACCTTGCGGTTTGTTCGTCCGTAACAGTGACGGGAACCGGAGCAAGATGTACCATCTTGCTCAGCCGACACACGAACACCAAAACTCCGATGTTGCCGTGTCCGTCGGCGGGAACCCAAAGATGAAGTCAAGACTCATCGACTTCCAACAATCAGCCGGTACGGGCAGGCTCTGTAGTGGAGCCGAAGAGTGCCCTGCGGGTTTGACCCGCTGACATGTTTCACATGTCTTGACGTACCGGGCGACCCACTTGTACATGTGGGTCCTCCAGAAGGCCTGAGAGACCGACAGAAAGGTCTTCTCGCGGCCCAAGTGGTGCGTGCGCCTCCGCGAGGATATCGAACTTCAGATCCTCGTCGTTGGGTACGACCACCCGTGGAGGTTCACTGGGCTCCACCCGGTAATAGAGGAGGCCATCCTTCAACTCATATCGGTGGAGCCGTGAGCGCTGTCGCGGCGAGAGCCAGTCGGACTTCGCGCTCGTTCCTGCCATAAGGAACTTGACGATAGGCGCGACAGCCTCATCGTCCCGATACGCCGTGCGTATCCGATCATATAGATCCGTTGTCACCCGCGTGTTGTGTGCCAACTCATAGTCAGGACGCCGAGAGAGGGCGTCTGCAAGCACATTGAGTTTGCCCGGCTTGTATTCGACGCGGAAGTTGTACTCCGCGAAGAAGGACAGCCACCTCGCCATCCTTTGGGAGAGGTGAGGCGAGTTAGTCGCCGTCCTCAAGGATGCGTGGTCTGTGTTGATCACGAAGGGCCGAGAGCCCAGAAGGTGAACACGAAACTTCACAAGGGCATATTTCATTGCCAGGAGCTCCTTGTCGTGGACAGGGTAGTTCCGCTCGGCGGCTTTGAGCTGCCTGGACTGGAAGGAGATGACTCGTTAGTGTCCAGCCGTGTCGGCCTGCAGCAATGCACATCCGATGGCGTAATCCGAGGCATCGCAGACGATGCTAAACGGCTTCGTCTCATCAGGCAGGGCCAGGACAGGGGCCCCTTGGAGACTGACCTTGATGCTGTCAAAAGCATCCTGGTGCTCTTGCTCCCAGCGCCAGTCGACGTCCTTCTGAAGGAGGCCCGACAAGGGCTTAGTGAAGCCCGCGTACCCTGCACTGTACTTGTGAAGGTAGTTGGCCAAGCCCAACCACTTTCGAAGATCCTTCTGGGATCGGGGCGTGGGCCATGCTGCTATGGCCTTGACCTTGTCTGGGTCAGCCCGAATGCCCACGTTGCTTACGAAGCAACCGAGAACGTTAATCTCTGGTGACGCGAAAACGCACTTGTCGATGTTGGCGTAGAGCTTGTTCGCTCGCATCACGTCCCACACTCGGCGGAGGTGTCCTAGATGCACATCCATGGCCGTTTTGCCTCCCTCGGCACTGCTATGGACGAATATGTCGTCGAAGTACGTCTGTACGAAGGTACGCAAAGGGCGGAACAATTGCGTCACCAGGCGATTGAACGTCGCCGGGGCGTTAGACAAGCCCTGCGGCATGACGAGCCACTCCCAAAGCATGCCGCTTGGAGTGCTCACCGCGGTGAGCGGGATGTCACTCTCTCGCATCAGGATCTGGTAGTATCCGTCTACCAAATCCAGCGCACTTTACAGTACGCTCCCAGCCATGTTGTTTAACAACACATCCTTTCGTGGGATTGGTGTTTGGGCCGGCACCGTCGCGTTGTTTCAGCTTGTTATAAGCATGAACTAGACGCCACTTTCCGTTCGGCTTCCGAACGCAGAAAGTCGGCGTCGAGTGCGGGGATTTCGACTCCCGCACCATGCCTGCCTTCGCTTTCGCGGCGAAGAAGGCAACAATGACCTCGCACTGTTCGCGCGGGAGAGGCCATTGCCTCGTGATACAATACTTTGTGCCAGCCACGAGATCAATCTCATGCCGTACTCCTCGATCCGGTGGGAGTTGGGTCGGTGGGTGTTTGTTCACCACGTCCGCATACTCCGTCACCAAAGGATACACCGGATCCTCGCCTGACGCTGCTTGTTTAGGTCTTCCAGGACGTTCTCGTCCAAGACAGAGGAAGCGTTCAGCTCCTCCCGAGTGGCCTCAGGTCTCATGAGCACCATCTCAGCAATCTCTCCAGCCTTGAGGCTGGCCAGGAAAGACTCAACCGTCATTTCCTCGAGGTTTAGTATCTCTGCAACCTCTAGCAACGGTTCCAAGTGGACATCAGATGCCTTGACGGGTAAGCCGGTCTCACCATCGCATATGTGCTAACACTCTTCCACCGGCCTTGTCGGAGGAGCCCGGACCCTGGACTCCGAGTCACTTGAAGCGACGTCGATCTGAACGAGATTCGGATCCGACTTGAGGCGGCGGCGTCGTTGACGACGGCGACCGTGACGTGGAGCCTTGCTGCCCACGTCTGGGGATGTCGGCGCTGCGACATCCGAGGCACTCGTAGCCTCGTGTGGTACAATGGTACCCACACAGGAAGCGTGTTCGACGCCTTCCTCTTCAGTTAAGGTCTGGGCGACCGCGTGTGGCACTGTGTTACCCACACAGGAAGCATATCCGACGTCTTCCTCTTCAGTTAAGGTCTGGGCGACCGTGTGTGGAACTCTGTTACCCACTCTGAACACGCTGTTCGCGGTGTTCGTGACAGCTGCAGCTGTCTGCGGAACTAAGTTACCCACTCGGTCAGCGCCTCCTCTGGGCGCTGCCACCATCAAAACATCCTCGGAGTCGTCATATACGTCGACGACTCCCAAGCATCTGCCGGATGCTTTGGTACCCTGGTCGCCCTTGCGGGAGCCCCGGGTCCTGACAGAGGTGGGAACATGACTCACCAATGCTCTGTCGGACTGTGCAGGGCGGCTGGCACCGATTGTCTTACCTCGCCAGTCGATCCAGAGCTAGTGCTTCTCAAGCCAGGGCATGCTCAGGATCATATCATATGGATCCATATCGAGAACAGTGAACTGTTCGAGGCTGTCAAAGTCTTCAAACTTGACGGCCAGATCGACTTGGACATTGGGGACAGTGACGACCTTCCCGTCGGCCAGTCGCACTGACACCGTCCCATTGCCCTTGCTTTCTCTCAAAGCATCGGACAACGTGTTGCTATTACGAGCAACTGTCTGGCGGCGTGCAAAATTCTTCGACGCCCCAGAATCGATCGAGATTCTAAAGGGATGATCGTATCCCCGTACACGACCGTGTACAACGAGCAACCCGCCGCTGCGCTTCGCCGATTCGAGAGTGCGAAGACTCTCAGGGGCTAAGTCCCCGTGGTACGCGCCACCCGCGCACCCATCACGAAGACTTAGTTCTTCCCCAGTAGGGCGCCCCGCCCCTACTGGTTTCCGGAGTTCCCATGTCCCTGGGATCCTGGCTTCTGCCAGCGATCCTTGAGGACGGGCTTGGGGAAAGACCGTCTGCGGAGTCTTTCCGCGGGACAGTCGCTCTTGAAGTGGCCCATCTTCCCGCAGCCGGAGCAGCGGATGTCACGCTGTTCGGCGGATCCGAGTTCCATGGGGACTGGTCCGTTAGGGCTCGTTCGACCTGGGGTCGACATGGAACTCCCAGGCCACGCTGAGGCCGGCGTTCGCGCCTGGCGATGGCCGTACTCCTCCTGAAGAGCCACTTGAATCGCCTCTTTAAGGGTGTTTGACTGCACCCGGAACAGCTGAGTGCGTGCGGGGCCCACTCGAAGGCCGTCCATGAACACAGTTATCTTGATGTGTTCGTTGAGTGGGTTTCCCACTAGGAACGCCGTGAGCTCCCGTATCTCTTGCACGTACTCGTGCAGTTCACGCCTCCCTTGTTTGCACGAGAGGAAGCGCGAGCGCTGGCGGTACTCGTAGTTTGCCGGGAACGCGGCTCGGAGATGTTCACACACCTGAGCCCAGGATGTGAAACATCCAGGGGATGTTGCTTCCCGTGTGTACACCCAACTCTTAGCACAGCCGCTAAGGTTGGAGAGTGCAAAAGCAACACGAAGTTGCTCGGTCGAGATCAGAGCCGCGTCCATCGCGAGCTCTACTTCTCGGACCCAGAAGTGAAGGTTCTCGCCTTCCTTCCCTTCATACGGCTTAACCTTCAGCCGTATTGGCTTCGGGTGAGGCGGATTTGCTTCCACCACCGGAGCCTGCAGGTTCTCCCGCACATGCGCGATGAAGCCCTGCTCGTACGCGTCAAACGCATTGACGCGCTCGGGCTGCTCGGCCGGTGTTGACACCACCAGGCTCTGCAGTGCCTCCATCCCGAAGATGCCTGCCATCTTCCGAACCGACTCGAACTGTGAGTCGTTCATATGGGAGAAGTCGCTCCTGTCCATGGCAACGAACTTCGGAGAGGTTCAGGTAGTCTACCCGCGGTGGCGTGGATTGACTACGAGTGCTACCAAGTGTGACAGGGTCATACAGCACCTTGCGCTAGAGGAAGTTAGCTTCCGAGAGAATACATACTCTCAGTGAACGGCAGCTCACAGGTTCCCTCTTTATTCAAAAGAGAGCGAAGTGATCTAATTAAGGTAGAATGTAAACTGAGTATATTTATAGGTAGATAAAGCATGGGTTTAATACAAAATATGAGTCACCTATCTTACCCCCCTAGTGGAGTCTGGTGTCTGTCCGTCCGTCAGTCCGTCCGTAACGGGCTAGGGTTAATAATCCTCACGCTAATTCGCACGTTCTACTGGCTGCCGAGCGCAGCGAAGGCGGCGTCGATTGGCTATAATCGCATTATGTGGTGTACACACTACATGTGGTCTACACAGCGTACTTATATGCACCGTTCAAATTTCTTTTTGCCACCATTTTCAACTGCGGTGCGCCACGACACGCAAAGGGCGCTGCCTGTGTACGCGTTAATTAGCATAATTAAAAGGCATCGATGCGCACACACGTACTATATCGTCGTAGGAGCTGTTGAAAAAAATTGTAGGCCGTGGTGACTTATATTTCGGCCTCAATCGCAGATTTAGTACTTATTGGATATAGAATGATGTTTTAGGCTTCGTAGTACTGTTGTACTATTTTAACTTACAATATTATTTTGCTTAGTATAATTCTAAATAATTCTCGTATTTTTGCTTGCAATTATTTGTAGTAGTAGTAGTGCGCATAAAAAAATCAGCGTTAGAAAATAAATCACAATTGTATTACTATTAGTAATATTGCGAAAGCTTTAAAATATGACTATTGTGGCTTACACCCTTGCACCCCACACTGCCTCCGGGAAAAAAGTGCCATCTTCCTTTGTATTTGTGCACGTAGTGTGCGACCTTAAGATATTATGTGAGCTTTCCAACAATATATGTAGCGTACATAAAAATGAGAACAGCTTTTGTGATTAAGTTAGCGCGGAGGCACGTGACTCAGCAAGAACACGAAACACGAAAGAACACCGACCCACACTATGTAGATGATGGGATAGAAGAGCAACACGAAGCACGGAAGGCCATGGACGATGATAGAAGTCTTAGCCGATGCAAACCACGAAGTTTTATAAGTAGCATGAAGGACGGAAGAGCACGCAGTCATGAAAAGGACAAGAATATGACGGGAGCGTACGGGCCAGGGAAGAAAACTAAATATATAGACACCCCAGCATGCTGAAAAGCACGGCTACGGAAAAGCACGCACACTCGAAGCCACGGTAGAACACGTAACGGTAACAGTGCACGAACAGCAATTATCCCATAGCACCACGGTTGAACACGGAGCGCAGTCGACCGACCAAACATGAAGCTGCGGAATACCATTAACGGGAGATTGTCGAGTATTGAAACACGATACCAGTGTAGAACCTGAGCTCACTGGAGTGCGCGATACTACTGTAGATAACGAAAGCTTGGACATCAGACCAACCGCGACACCAAGATATAGCACGATAGCATGGACGATAGACAGCAACTAATACATGGGATCACCGAGCACGATAGCCAGGTAGAACCTGAGATCGCCGGGCCACTGAGGACGATACTTCATTAAAACACGTTTACCCGGACGGCCGACCAGCCATAAAATCGCGGGGAAACGCTTCTGGAGACCACGATTGCACACCGCGGAACACGGAACCATCGTAGAACGCGATAACATTGGCAAAACATATATACTATGCGATCACGATAGCATAGACAGCATAACCACATTGCGATTGCACGATAGCGCGATAACGCGGTAGATGGAGCCACCACAGGGGTGCGCGGGACACAGGTGACAGAAAACTTCGGAAGATCACCCATTGGCGAGGGTACCAGAAATGGAACGCTTTCGACCATGAATGATTATGGACACGAAGCCTGTGGAATCCACGTAAACCCTTGAAAGCACGGAATATCTAGCAGCCACGAAAGAGGGTCGTACTACGGGAGCGCATGAGACCAAAGGAGCTAGCACACAGCCACTAAGCACTGTGAGAGAATGAGTCCACAAATCCAGGACAATTACTAAGCACCGTGGGCCACGGGTGAGTAGGGAACCACGAAGCCAGGTAGATCGCGGAAGAGCGCCGGCCACTGTAGAACAAGACATCCAACCTGTACTACGGGATAACCGAAACGTTCCAAACCTACGATATTATACGGGTCCACATGAGACTCGGAAAGGTAAGTCGTTAAGTATACGAAGCTAAGATCTACTGGGTGAACGACGCTCACAAAACACGCGACACCACGAAGCCCTTAAATTTGTGGCCACCACATCTCCAACAAACCATGCCACTCCGCCGCGTAGCGGCGGCGAACGGCTAGTCCTAAACTATCAATGCTAGCACGGTGTCTGTCCGTCCGTCACACGAAACGCTCAGGTTTTTGAGCATTCTCATTGGCTGTCGAGCGGGGCCAAGGCAGCTCCAATTGGTTAAAACTAAATTATGTAGCTTACATCAGTAAATTCATGTGGTTCACAGAGCACATATGGAGATTTGCACCTGGCTATCCATTATCCGATGGCGGCATCGTTTAAATACTACGAAGTTTTAATTTGTACTATTTTAAAATGGGAAGTTGCTTTTAATATTTGAGGGCTACTTATTCTCAAATGAAATAGCCCCTAAAGACGCTTCCTATGTTGCAAGGTGCTTAGTGTACACGTGTGTTTTCGAGGCCATACTATTAATACACAACATATTAGGTTCTGTATAGTTTCTACAAGAAACAATGACTAAAAGAATAACTACAACTGTTTTGTTGTAGACATATTAAAAACATACTGAGCTGCCAAATAGTAGTACATGTACAACAGAAGCTGGCCGTAAGAACTGGCCGTAAGAACAACGCTGCTCATAAACGCTGTCACTTGATCCATACATATAGATAGTTTTAGATTGAATAAAATGAACTCATAGAATAAAAGAACTCATATGTGTTACTGCTGTAAACCATTGTTTTTAAGAGTTGTTTAGACAGCAAAATCCGATACTACTTAGCTGGCGGACGTGTCGTCGACAGGGGCGTAGGATACAATTTTAAATGGGGCGGCAAGACAATAACAAAACACGAGAGGTGTGAATTATAGTTGATTAAGTAGACCCCATAAAGAAACGCTAATACACTTGGAGCCTAAACGACGTCCAATAATCCTGGAATCATCGTTAAATTATCAAATAGAATACACTACCGTCAACAGCAACAGCAGCAAGGCGTCTTGCGACACAATATCCAAGTGCTTCAATCATAACTGGCACAGACTCGAGTGCTAATTCTGAATCAGCACAAAATGAACGCTACATACTTTAAAAAAAGTACTTTTTGATCTTTTTTTTTAGCTTTCATTGAGTTTAATGAGAGAAGTGAACATCTTTAGTTTCTTACAAGCAGGTAAGTAATACAACTGGACAGGCCATTACTATTGTTTGTGCTGATGTGAGCTAAGTTTCATATCGGCTCAGGAACGGCCCATGATATCGAGCACGACGCTAAGCTAAATATATTGTGTAGCGTTTGTAGACATGCTATTTGAAGTGCAGGTGATTCAGTGATAGCCGACAATAATAAAGAGACTGTGTCAAGATCACTACATGTTGAGAATTTTTTTTAAAGCATCGTAAGTATGATCTAGGAGCTCAGTCTTTTGTAGAAATAATTGCACGGCTTACTGGGAACTCAGCATTTTGTAGCGACTGGTCTACATGAAACCCCGATTTATTAAATTAAAGAAGTCGGTTTAGGCACATGGGGGTTCAGAGGTTTTGGAATAATTATCCCGCCGAAGTTAAGCGGAGGCGGGAAGGCAAACATCTAGAACAAAACCTATATTACCGCCGCGTAGCGGCGGCGCTCGGCTAGTTGAAAGCAATGTCACTAACCAATGGTTGGCTTTGGACGGCCTTGGTACTTTGTACCAAATATCCAGAAGTATGACGTGTCACACTTCATGTAACCAGGGTACACTTAGGACTACGTACCCCGTTACATAAGCGGTACACTTTCTGCGCCTTGGTGGCATCGTTGTTTCTTCCTTCGTATGTCTTGCACAGCTCAGCCCACATGACGGTACCATTCTTCTGGTCCATCAACTGCTGGGCTAGTGTGGTCTTCAGCGAGCCCATGATCAGCATCCGGATCTTGGCTTGCTTCTTTGTGTACTCATCCTTCTCATTTTGACTCCACTGGTCGTCTTCCTCGACTTTGCTAGTCGAGATCTGCATGAGCAAATCTCTCGGGAACGCCACAGTCATGACTTTCTTGTAGAAAGGCCAGTTCTCTCCGTCCCATTGTACCGGTTTGCCGGACGAGTTGATGTGAAATTCCTTGTTCTTCTTGTCCTCGCGTCTGTCATCGTCTGAGTCACTCGAGGACGGCATCTTACCGTTGTATTGTACTGGCGAGATGAAATGCAACACCAAACATTGCCCCTTCACAACGTCTCACCCAATTACCCAATTTATATGAGCTTTTTTGTTGTTGGAAAGATAACGATTTCTTCTCTTAAGTAGTCATAATCATCCTTGAATATCTGCTCAAATACACATGCTACACTTAATCGAAAAGTGCGTGTCTTTCGTTCCGCCCAAAAAATCGAGGCTATGTTCTTGACATATGGCATCAGATGTTTTGGTCCTTACAAACTTTAGAATTACAATCAACAATGCCCTTTTTACTCATTTCTATGCACATTTGATCCTAGGAAGTGGGGCTGTCGGCGATGCGTTTAACACTGCATGCAGCAATCCCTACGCTGCTCCTGTAGCTAAAACCAACTTCTGCAGATGCGTTGCATTCCAAGCTGCATTCTGGCGTAAAGCTTGTCACTTTAGGCTTCTTTGTTTATTAAATATCGCAAGAAATGTTCTGTGCATGCATGATCAGCATCAATTTCCCGCAGACGTTTGAGCTTCCACCATTTTAATAAAAGACAAGAAAGTCAAACAATGTGTGTTTGTCTGTGATCTCTGTGCTACCCTGTTTCCATTGCGGGTCTGCCGGCATTAATCCGATAATTACTTTTGTATTTATGGGCAAAACAAAAAAATGGTGGTGCATTTCATCTCGCCAGTACAATAGTGCTGTTCGCGCAGGTAGTCGCTTGAGTTCGGGCTCGTAACCCATTGGAGTTAGATCGAACGCACTCACAAACAACTTGTTTAGTTTAAGGAAACTTTCGGACTGAAGGCAAGTGCGGAATCGGTGCATTTCTACCATCACTCTGCTAGCTAAGTTCCAAAAGAAGTCTTCAGCTTCTCAGATCGTCTCAAAAGACGTTGCGGTTTCGAACACGCTTCGAAGAAAAAGAAGAATTATCCCTGTAAGCTCGGACACACTCCAACCCTGTATGATTATTTTTCAAACGCTAAGTTCATTCGTAAATGAGATCGCTAGTAGCAGGATACGCTTCGTTGTCTTATCCAGGCCATCCGACTGCCACCACCGTCTCCAGGTCCCTTTCGTGCTGATCTTTCCATACCTGAAACTGTAGTGCTACTTGCTGCAACATTTGCGCTTTAATTTTGCCGAGGTAGCTCACCTCTGCCTTTTTCTCCTGAAGCTGCTCGAACGTGGTGCGATACCGTTTCTTCGCGTCCTGCACTTGTAGCAGCGGCATAATTTTACCCTCTGTCGCTTCCACTTCTTTCTGCTGATCAGGTGTTGGGCGTTCTCGCAGCTTGTGTAGTTCCAGTGTGTACCCGTCGATCTCCCTGCAAGTAAACCGCTTGAGTCAGCACCTAATTCGAGAAATAGACTCGTAAACTAGTCCCAAACCACGTACATTTTTACGCGGTTGACTGCAAGAACAAGCGTTGCAAACTGGGCCCTCGCCTCGCGAAGGTTAGTCTTGGCCTGTTCCAGGTCGCGCAGAGCCTCCGCACCGGGATCGGCGCCTCCCATGGACTTAAAACGTTCGAAGAGCTCTTTGTCGCTCTCGTCGAGGGTAGGGGCTGATGCCACGCGCTGCTGCTGCTGCTGCCAATGCTCTAATTCTTGCTGTTCGCTCCATGGCATTTGATTTCCTCTGTGAAGTGGTGGTAGGATTGTTGCGGTTGGCTCCGTTCTGCTGATATTGTTGGCGCTTTTACTAAGCACAGACGACGGACTGAGATCTGGCGGCGTGTGACCTCGAAGGGCTCGAATCTGCGTCACCATTTTGCTCTCGGTTTTTCTCGCCAGATTTATTGACGACTCGACCGAGGCTTTCTGTTCCAGGCAAACTGAACGAAAACTTTGCAACAGTTGATGGACTTGTCGAGCGCTCTGCACTGGTGGGACCTGCTCAGCATCTGTCAAGAACTCGGTTATCTGTTGACGCCTCAATTCCTCGGCATGATAACTGTTTCCCTTGCTGCTGTGGCCGGCCCGCGTCTGCCCAGCAATTGCATCGTACAGGACAAGCTCCTCACGCAACCGTCGAATCTCGTCGCGATACGCAGCTCTCTGCTCGTTTGCCAGTTTATACCCAGCGCCGCAGGTTGCAACGTTGATAATCGCTTGAGTTTTGACACGACGCATTCTAGCTGCGAATCGCAGTGTCGCCAGACTTTGGTCGGCGTGTGCCGGCGCTGGCCATACGCATGCTACCAAGAAAGTGTGGCAGTTGCCACCCAATGAGTCCTTGAGTAAGTTGGTCAGTGGTGATTGTCGAAACGGCACGTGCGCTCGGTTTTTGCTCCCTAGCGCAAGCACAACCTGCTCTAGGAATGATAGCGACCGGTTGATATAGCAGGCCTCGTTGGCCCTTGTGGAACCTGCCTCCGTCAACGTCTTTTTCATCCGCTCTGACCCTGCTAGGTCTACCAAGTGCAGTTTGCTGTATACCACATCGTCTTCAATTATTTCTCGCATTCCATCTTCTTCCATCAGTTCAGTAGACATGACGCTACGTTTCCGCTCTAGGTACAACGTGAAAATGCAGTGCGAACGTGTTGACGCATCATTGAGCGCATGTTCAGCCACTGCGCGGTTGGTTTCGCCTTGAAAAACTAGGTCCAGTGCCTGTTCCTCGCTGGACACGAGAGACTTCGTGAGTCCCCGAACAAACGTTTGTCCGCGTACGTTCTGCAGAATTGTGAGATCGTTCGAGGCTTGGCTCGTACCATGATTGCCAATACCTGGCGCAAGTAGATCTATGAGGCGGTCATTGTAAATCTCGAGGTATGACATGCGCAGTGCATACGAGTGGTCAGCGTCGTGTTGAGTGCGCTGAAATACACGTGATAATG
Organism: Phytophthora betacei; assembly: GCA_011320135.1. Taxonomy (NCBI): domain Eukaryota; phylum Oomycota; class Peronosporomycetes; order Peronosporales; family Peronosporaceae; genus Phytophthora; species Phytophthora betacei. The sequence continues at coordinate 18,011 of JAANHX010000631.1, forward strand.
ATCGAGCAATGAGCCCGCGATCCTCGAAGCGACGACGTGGGCCTCCTCCCGACATAGTGAACGTCTTCCCAGCTCCGGTCTGGCCGTATGCTAGAACGCAGCCATTGTAGCCGTTCAACGCCCCATCAACGACGTCGGAGCCCACCAGCCGAAAAACACCAGCTTGATCAATCCCTGGCGATAGCACTTGGTCGAAACGGAAGCTCGTCCCACCACCCAAGGTGAACATATTGACGGTCTAACGATATGAAGCAGCATCATAAGCGTATAAAGTCAAACGAGTTTGTGCACAAACTACCTGCTGTTGCTCATCGATCATCACTGCTTCACTGATAGCGATTGTCTCGTTGGAGTTAGTAGTATCAAAATCTTTGCTAGTGGTTGGCCGAACCCGGACGCACACTTTGACACGTTTCTGCATTCCTCGCCTCTCACTGACCGTGTCGATCGAGCGCAGACGCCGACAGCATTAGGTCTCAATCGTTAGCGACGCTTCGAAACGGTCGGTACTGGAAACGATGAATGTGCATGGCGAAACGTACCTCTGTCCTATTAGTTTTTCTAAACTGTAGTTTTATCCTGTCAAATCACTTGCGCTTGATGGCGGCGCTCAGATCCATTTCGTCTTCATCTGAGCTCGACGCCACCTTCTTCTTTCTTCCTTTCTTGGCTGAGGTCTTTTTCAATGGCGTTGAGCTCGGCTTTGCCTTTGCGGGGTTTGAGACCGCGCCAAACTCACTCTGAAGCACACCGCCCTCCTCTTCACTATCGCTGTCACTGCCCATCACACGCTTTTTCTTCACAAGCTGGACACGCTTTGGCTGCTCCTGTTTGCTACTGTGGATCAAATCACGCACTGTTTCGCTGTTTGCCAGTTGTCGGAATTCATTCCGAGCTTCGTCGGTCATCGCAAGACCAGCAGCAGTTGCCTTAGGCTCTTCCTCTGTGAGATCAGCTGCAGTCTCGAGCGATTCTAGCAATTCCGCCATAGACGTCACCTGCTGTGCAGTTTCCTCGTTTGTTGGGTCGTCGCGCAGTGCGATCGGTGCATGCAACGTCGAGAAGTCTGTCATCGCGCCCAAATCAACGTGCTCAACGGTACTCTTAGCAGTTGCTTCGTCAAGAGCTGATGAAATGTCAGCGAATGCGCGACCACGAAGCAGCGATCGGCGGCGTTGTACAGCCTCCTTGTCCGCTTTCTCTTCCTCCTCCTTGAGGAATGTAGTCAGCTTAACAACGCACGCTGCTGCCACATTTGCGCATCGCAGTACAGCCGCCTGAGATATAGCTGTCCCGCCAATCTTGTGCACAGCGCAAAGCTCGCGGAACGAGTTAAAGGTAAAACTCATGCGTGCGTCCGTAATGCGCTCCTCACGGTCCGTCGGGTCCATGAAGATGATGGGTTCGCCATCCTCGTCAGTATCGACACCATCATCGTTGTCACTAGAGCACTGCATCCTACCAGCTGCCTGCAGGAAGCAGAATGAGATGGAAATTGGAATGTGGTGAAGACTCAGCGGGGCTGCAGAGTGTTCGTCGACGCTGTAAACGGTGACCCCTCCATTTCCAGTCGTACCCTCCTTCACTGCTACTTCTGGCCGGCGGTAGTGCATGAGAGAAGCAATGGCAGCCAGTGAGGCAGCATCCACGAGATTTCCGCCGTGGTCCACCACGTGAACGTGACACGTAATCGCCCAAACCTTCTCACCAGCCACCACAGCCAACGCTTCCGTGTCCAGGGCACGACTCTCACGTATACCACGCTCCACAAGTCGCGCCAGCTCTGCTGCTGCAACTGACGAAGCAGCGCCTCGACTTGCAGATGCAGATGCCTCAAAACTGGGTGACGCCATTGGCGACAGCTCCACGGCAAAGTGAAGGAAACCTTCAGTCGGCCGGTCCGGGAAAGGCGGCACAATTTCACCATGCACGTTTCCAATTACACTGCAGAAACAGCAACGATATCAAGTTAGTTCATGAAAAATATAGTGCACGGTTAGTGAGGTTCACGGCATACCGAGTGCGACCCAATTGCACTTCAGCTTGGCTCTCGCTCTCACTGCGGCGGAACTGCACGCGGATTTTGCGCTGCTGCAGCAGATCGCGTCCGTCGGCGCGCAAATGCGGTGATATGCGCAGACAGTTTGCCAGGAACTGGCGCTCATTTTCACTGAGGAAGTCGTGGTCGTCCCGCAGTGCCATTGTCGGGTTTCAATATGCTGTGGTGGATGTCCCTGGCTGAAAAATGTGGGCGCTGATTGGTTAAATTTCTCATTAAAGTTTAAAATCGATGGATGGATATCGGCAGACACTGCTGGGGCGCTCGCTGGCTGACGCGCTACAAGATATGGAGAAGGAACGCAGTGAAGACAATGGCAGTGCGAACACTGACCGTCTACAGGCGGATGGAGATCTGTTGTTCTCGCTTTTCGACGAGGCCATGCAGCTGGAGTTTCTAGATGAACACTGCAAAGGCCAAGAGTGGTCAGGCAGGACATTCACGCACGATTCTTTGGAATTGACAGGGCAAGTCACGGCATTCAACCGGTTCATGGACGACTGGAGTGTGCTGGTGCAAATGAGATCGCAGGATGTTCAGCTGAGTCATAGCGCTGCTGATCTCGACTTCCCAAACCGAAGCCACGAGAACGAGACTGAGCAAGCAATGATGATGCGGCTGAAACTACGCAAGAAACTTTAATGTCGAAAGTTGATACATCGAGTGGTGTGGGCAGGCACCACTATTTAATTTAATAACGTGCACCTAGATTGCTGGTTCATCATGCGCAAGTTGCACAGCGCAACTACTACATGTAATACATGTGCGTGTATTAATACACACCGCGCCAAATTAGATCACGCCCAATTCGGTGGCTGTAGCTCACTCAACCCCATACAGTACAGTTGATACGTTCATGTACACTAGACACGATCATTACGATACATAGTACTTGAGTTCAGTAAGCTAAGGCTTGCGTGATTAATGTGTCGCAGTGCCAAAATCAATTGTTTGTATTGGAGCCCTGGTGTAAACTGCAAAATCCCAATCGTTAGCCTATTCTGTGCGATAATAGGAACAACATATCTAAATAGCCCTGCCCAAACTCTAAAAATTGAGTGAGCCACAGCCACCGACATGGGTGCGTGATCTAATGTGGCGCGGAGTGTACATGTACTTCATTAATTTTGACAGAGGAAGCATATAATACGAACGCAGACGGTGTAATTCTGTTTAATTGTTAGAGGTAGTCATTAAGTGGTGCAGAAGTAAGCGCTAAGTAGCGGCAACTAGCTGGTTTGGGAGCCCCACGTCAAGGGGGCCAAAGACCACTCGCAACTTTAGCTGGAAAGGAAGGTGAGTGCGCGTGTGGATGAGGTGTTAAACGGCAGGTACACAGTCCGGATCGGGTGCCTTTGCCTACGACGTGCTTTGCGCGTGGCAATCGCATACTACCTCTATGCTGTGGAGTTTGGGCTAAAATTCTACCCTTACTGTCTCTTTGGGCTAATTTATTTTGCTATTGCCCGTTGCCAACTGCCAGCATGCTGTCCTCGACGATTAAGAACTCGGTGCGCAAGGCCGCGGTGGCCCCTACGCTTACGCGTGGTATGGCTGCGGCCGCTTCGTCCACGAAGGAGGTGGAAGAAATTGGTGGCTTCGGCCAGATGGCGCAGCCGAAGCTGCAGCTCTTCGGCCTGCACGCCCGCTACGCCAACGCCCTATACAGTGTGGCTGCCAAGCAGAATCAGCTCGAGTCCGTGGAGAAAGAGCTCTTGACCATTGAGGAGACAATTACCAAAGAGCCCAACTTTGCTTCGTTCCTGCACGACCCCACGATTGCCCGTGCCTCGAAGAAGAAGGATATTGCCAAGGTCATGGAGAAGGCTAAGTTCTCCAAGCCCGTGGCTGGACTCTTCGAGGTGCTCGCCGACAACGGCCGTCTTCCGGACGCTGCTGGCGTTATCGCTGCCTACAAGAAGCTCATGGGTGCCTACCGCGGTGAGGTGCAAGCCAAGGTCACGTCGGCTGACCCTTTGACCAAGGCCCAGCTGGACCAGGTGAAGAAGGCTCTCGGTGCTCGTGTGGAGAAGAACGAGAAGCTGCTGTTGGAAACGGTCGTGGACCCGGAGATTTTGGGCGGCCTCAAGGTGCAGATCGGCAACTACTTCATTGACCTGTCGCTCGCCACCAAGATCGACAAGATTAACACATTGCTTGCCAACTCGAGCCAGCAGTAAGCTAGTTTTTCGACAAGCAGGGTCACGAGTGAAGTGGTGTAGCTATTCGTGGGTCGTAGTGCGGCGTCTTGCCAGATATCATACTTTCCCGCGTGTCTGTAGCATCGTATTTTCACTCGCGCTCATGACGAGAAGCGGCAGAGCTAGTACGGCTGACTAAATGAAGAACTTACAACGGAAACGAATGCTTTCGGTTCGTTGCCGGTTGGTGCTGATCTTGGCTTTCGAGCAGTGAGACACGTTTTATCAGGAAAATGAAGTGAACGCGACTTGTTTCTTGCGAATTACTACTGTAGTAAAAACATCCTTACCTAGCATGCACACCGTGAAAGGCCAAGTGTACGTCCGGTAAAATACTTTCTTTCTCCAACTCCTTGCTCTGGTCCCACCGCTTTGCTCGCCGTTCTAAAAGTGTGCAACTAAGCTAATAGCCGTTAGCAGCAGCCGCCTTTAGATGACTTGTTTCCTGTGGTGTTGGTGTGACTCAAAATCACGGGGCTTTGGCATCCATAACCGTACGAACCGGCACCCGCCGCACTGCCCGCTCTGGACCCGTCACGTCCTCGTCTTCGCTGCTCCTGATCGTGCTTCTTAAGCAGCTGCACCGCCAGACTCTCAAACAGCGACTGCACTCCTTCGCCCGTCTTGGCGCTCGTACGAAACACCACCGCACCGATCTCATCAGCAAACTGTTGGGCTTTGGCAAAGTCGAAGTTGGTCGTCACGTCGCTCTTGTTGCCCACCACAGCTAAAACTATGTCATCACCCACATGATGCTGCAGATCTGTACTCAACCAAGTTAAAAGAAATAAAGTGTCAGTCTGAGGGTCTATACTACCGCGCAGACCTGCCGCACCTTGGAGCCACTCCTTAATCTTTTCAAAGCTGGCCTCACTCTGGAGGTCAAAGACTAGTATAGCCGCCTTAGCGTTGCGATAGTACATAGGCGCCATGGATCCTGGCCAGCTGTATCCCATATCTGAAGCGTCAGTTTCCTCCGAGTACCCGAGTCATCTCCAACGATCACGCGCTTCTGCAAAAATGAGGCCCCAATCGTGGCTGAAGTGGGCGTGGAGAAGCTCCCGTGGCAGTAGCGCATGGTGATGGAAGTCTTACCCACGTCTGTGGGGCCGATGATCACCAGCTTGCGGTCTAGCCCGACATCCTCCATCGCGGCTGACCCAGAAGAACGCAACCTGAGTACAGTACCTATTCGAAGAGAGTAATATGTGGTCCACGTCACAAAGATAATTACACGTTACTTCGATTATTTTCGCAAAGTGTCCTTGCTTGCCTACTTCGCAATAGTGACATTTCCATAGTTAAGACCTCAAAACAGTCAATTTGGTAATCGAGGCACCCACATTTTCAGCTAATCATTCATTGACTAAATTTATGTCAATGAGGATCCTCTCTGAACTGGAGCAGTTTCCCAACCATTCCATCCATATTTGGTTGGACTTATTCAAGATTTTTTCCCATACAAACTTTTATTTAAACGCATTTTCTTAAAATATCCTTAGGTTTCCGACGGTACTGGGCAGTAGGTGGTTTCACTACATATATAAAGGCGCGGAGAGGCAAGGATGTCCTTGACCCTACCAGAAGAAAGAGGGCCCGGACGACAGCGATAAACTCCTTTACGACGATAAACTCCTTCACGACATTATTTACCGCAGAAGACATGACATTTAAGTTCGCTCACCGACTCATCGATGCGAATAAGACTGGTAAGGTGCTACGTGCTGTGTTGGGCAAATATGCATATTCTTTAGCGAAGTTCACCGACAAGGTATGATAAAAAAGTCTCTAGCATACTACGATAATGTCAAGAATTGGCTAGTTGATACGTATCGGCAAATATACATATTCTTTAGCGAAGTTCACCGACAAGGTATGATAAAAAAGTCTCTAGCATACTACGATAATGTCAAGAATTGGCTAGTTGATACGTATCGGCAAATATGCATATTCTTTAGCGAAGTTCACCGACAAGGTATGATAAAAAAGTCTCTAGCATACTACGATAATGTCAAGAATTGGCTAGTTGATACGTATCCACTACAGGGGTCTCTAGTGAAACCTCAGCTACAAAAGATTATATACGGACTCAGTAAGTACTGCGGCAACCGCAAAGGGGGGGGGGGCATGTACTCGAACGACGGCGGTGTTGCGGAGAATTGGAGTATCGAGCGTGATGAATGGCAGCTAGACAGTGTCAATAAATCCTTGGGCTGCATACTTGGCACGCCTCAAGCTGATCAGCAAGAGGCTCGAATTTTGAGCGGCTGGAATCCCAAAGATACTGCGAGGCTTTCTTCTTTAGCTGCGCTTGGCGATCCTGTCCTTGGACGTGCCCACAAGTCGCAAAAGCTGATGTTCTCAAACACTGGCGTTCAACAACCAGGACTTAATTTGGCGGCGACGATGTCGCCGATGTCGTTGCCGCCTCAATCTTCATGCACCATCCCGACATGCTGCGTCTCTGTGCGACTAGCGCGTACGTTACCAGGATGAGAGAGCTCATGGAAGAGCTAGGCGTCGAAGGGTCAGAGCTGCCGGCGTGGGACCAGTCATTACGCAAGGCGTTCATGCCCCGTCCCCAAGACGCGGCTTTTGCTGGTAGCGCAGAGGATCACACGTCCGCGATGACGGATCTCGTCAAGCGGCAAACGGAGTTGATAGATACATTGATCCTACAGAACAAACGGCTTGACGAACGGATGTTAGCTGTTGAGGGCCAGTTACGTACGCTTTCGACGACTGAAACGCAGGATCTAACTTCTAGCAGCGTAACGCTTAGTAGAAGCCGATATGGTGAAGTGCTTTCTCAGAAATAAGAGACAGGATCTGACAAGGAGTCATTATCACGGATTAGTGACAGCATGCAGTGGTTAGGGGGGGGTCTAAATTGCCCGACATGGATCCACGCTGCTCGAAGTGGATTGGGCCAATGTAAAGCGGCATCCTAAATGGGTCGACGATGGATCCGGCATGGATAACATACGGGAAGGCAGGTGTGGTGAAGTGCTTTCTCAGAAATAAGAGAATGGGCCTGACGCGGGGTCACTATCCCGAATCAGTGACGATTTCAAGTGATTAGAGAGGATTTGGGTTGTTCGGCACGGGTGCAAGTTGCCTGTGGTGGATTAGCCATGACGAGCGGCACCCCGTATGGAATGACGATGGATCTGGTATGAGCGATGTACGGGAAGGCAAGATCCACCAAGACTTATCTCGGATCCACCCTTACCTGGATTCACTTAGGTGGATATGGGATATACTATGTACCAGTGGATCGAGTGTGGATCCTATGAAGGAATGGTGGTAGGTGCCATCCAAAGGTGGATCTAGTAGCCACGGCTAACGAGAAGTCAGGATCCACCGCGAGGTACCCCGGATCCCATACTTCCGGGTTCGGATCCAAGGGGGGAGGATCCCGCATAGAGGGACCTGGATCCAGGGTATAGGGATGATGGATGCAGTGGATCTCGAACTTTCGTGGGACAATGGAGATCACAGACGGTTGCGAGATGATGTCGAACGATTGGAGAACTCAGATCCACGGCGAGTGTACAATTACAGTGAAGTGGATCCAAACGACCTGGATCCGGATGAGTGTACCCATAATAGGGTGACCATGATGATTACGTCATGAATCCGGTGGATCTGAAGATAACACAGCTGGGATGATGGATCAAGGGAAGAAGGGACATGCAGCCGAGCCTGGTAAGGGATTTAGCAGATGAAAGACATAGAAGGTAGAAATCCAGGCAGGTATAGGCTTAAATATCAATACAGAACTCAATTTGCACAGTATCACGCAAGTGCCTTCCTGCCCTCAAGAACCGGAACTACGTTTGGCCGTACGAGCCCGGAGAAGGTTGGGAATTGCGAATCTAGTGTTGGTAGTGATAACTGGATAATACATTGGCCAGATCCTACAACCTAGTGAGCTTTTCCTTTACTTGTGCAGATCCGACAGGTTAACCGAATTTACTACTTGGTCGGTTACACCCTAGAGGCTCTCAACTTTCAAGATCCCGTCACAGGAGGCGGCAAGTACGACGCAAAGGAACTACAAAGGCAAGGGAACACACCCGTAAGGCAACCCTACGGCCAGATCCACGATCTAGGCCCCGGATCCATAAGCTCGAATATTCGCTTAGGATACGGAACCATCCACGGACGCAGAGTGAAGATCTTCCACTGCTGCTCCACCCCATCCCCACGTCTCACCAAGACGCTCAAGCTTCACCACTTGAACTCTTCGGAAGTTACCGAGAGAGCAAGATCCCGCCCTACCGACGGGTACACAAGGTGAGGAAAGTTCAGCAGAAACACGGATCATCGGGGGACCCCCTCCGTTAGTCGGTGTCTGGGTGCAGTTGGTAAGTTGGATCCGGCAATCTCGCAGATTTTGCTGATCCCGCTACACCACAATGGTGCGCGTGCCCGGATCTTTTGGTGACTCGGGATTTCACCGTGAGTCCCAAGAAGATGCTCAAGTGAAGATTGAGCCAGGGGAAGAGGCGTCGTCGAAGATCGGATCGACGAAGACGCTGCTGAATGAAACAAGATCCGCGGATCGATGGAGTTTTGGGAGGAACTCTGTCGACGGAAGAGAGGTGGATCCGGATCCGGATTTAGAAGAAAAACCTCTCTATCCTCCCCAGGTCCCCTCGGGGACCCCTGCGGATCTTGACGCAAGTCAAGATCCGCTAACAAAACAAGGGAAAGTGAAGGCGAAACGGTATGCATTTGCAGATTCACCGGTTAAGCCAACACCGTACCTAAACCCAAGCCCGCTAGTCGAAGAAACGAGAAAGAAGACGAAAACGAGTAAGACTACGCGGAAGAAGATGCAAGCTCCAGAGTCGGAAGAAGACCAAGCTAGATCCAGGTCAAGCTGGTCCGACAAGGATCTCGAGTTTGTGTATCGCCACCAAGCTTTACGCGACTTCCTGCATCAAGATCCTGTCATGCAGATCCTGAATCCACGACAGATCGAAGATCCAAGGGAACCGGTGAGAGCACCAACGAAAACGGCGAGCAAGTTGGTGGCAGTCAAGGATCTATTACGTTTGCTTACGGAGTCAGGCATCGTAGCTGGTGTGTTCGACGCAGAGGATATCTTCGAGCTAGACCTGGATCTCATAGTATCCGCGACGCGGGACCTCTTTGCCAGAGTTAAGTCCATCACCGGAGAAAGGTCGCGTCCTATGGATCCGGTGTCGTCGCCGAGGATCAGCCAAGCTGCGTCCTCGAACTACGAATCCGCCGCTGAGGATGCGTCAGACACGTCGTCCGAACCACGACGCATGCCTTTAGGACCCTCTGGGGCATCCATGCTGGAAGCGCGAGCGAGGATCCGGGGACAGGAAGTCCCTGTGAACGTGAAGGCTCGGGATCCAGTACGCCCTACCCGTGATCTGATACAATCCAGCCAGGATCGAGCCAGATCCGGCAAGAAGCCAGTGGGATTATCGTCAGATCAGGCTCGAGGTAATCGCCTCACGGATCCGGTCTCGCCAGTGGACCAGACGGCCACAGGCTCTTCCGACACTTCCTCGGGCACCCTGCAGCGGCACTTCGAAGCTGCGATGAGTCGTTTCCTGGCCGAACAGGGTATGAGAGCGCCTGTGCCACAAGTGCAAGTGCTCCACGAACATGGAGCACGAGACGTGGAAATGGAGTCAGTGGAGGGAGACAACTCCCATGATGAGTTCGACCCAGATGATCTGGATGGCCCATCCACTTCGTCAGCAGTGGTAGCAACAGCCACAGCCGGGGCAGGTGGATCGTCCATGATCCAGAGGGTACGGATCTCAGCCATATCGGACCTGAAGGAGTTCACGGGCAAGGATCAAGATGAGGACCGAGCGAGAACATGGATCAGCAAAGTCAAGTCGGCCCTCATGAGAGATCAAGCGTCTGATGCTGAGAAGTGTTTGACCTTTGCGGATCTGCTAGCGGGGCCAGCCAGGAACTGGTATCGGCAGCTGGGCAGATCCACCAGGAACAAGTGGCCAGATTTGCTGCGCAGTCCAGACCCAGTACTGTGGATTGGGAGTGTCGGTGGCACGACAATACTACCATGCTCGCCGCAGATCGGATGAATCCCCGCTAGAATACCTACATCGACTAAATGTGGCCGGTCTACGGGCCAAGTTGAAGATCAAGGATGGGGGATCCAAGGTACTGCGGGAACACGTGGATCACTTCATCGAGACGTTGGGAGATGTGGATCTGGCCGACAGGCTGACCCTGTTACGTCTTCCAGACGCAGATGAGCTCGAAGAAGTGCTGCGGGCTGTGGATCGCGCGAAACACCGCCAGAAGAAGGCGGCGGTCGGATCCGGCAAGTATCGCCAAAAGGCTCCGACGCCCACGGCCCCAGCTCGACGTGTCCACCAAGTCACGGCGCCTGACTCAGGAACTGAGTCAGGATCCGACGGCTCGGACTCCGACCCAGAAGATTACCGTCGAGTCTGTCTCACTGCGTCCAACGATCGAACGGCGAAGACCGGAGACAACTCTCGACCGGGGGATACCGTACCCGGGGACCGTGGGATGTACAGATCCCGAGATCTCATGGACGGGACAGCACAAGTCAGGTGTTCACAGTGCGGATCCCGGAAGCACACAGAATCTGGATGCTGGAAACATCTGGTCTGTGAGAAGTGTGGCAAGAAAGGTCATCCCGGGGATCATTGCTTCTACGTGTGTCGCGGGTGTGGTGAGATTCACAACGTCGGCAAGTGTCCGATGGAAGAATTCTACAACCAGATCCGCCAGTGGCTTGATCCAGCCAAGCACAGAGGGATGTTGCCAGAAGTGGCCGAAAAGATGTTAAACTAGGACGCTCGCCGGGTTTGAATCCGGTACGAGCCGAGCGTTCTAGGTATTGCATTTATGCATTTGTGAACAAGACGTCGCTAGATCCAGGTAGCAGGACCCTAGATCCAGTCGATAATACACGTGATCTACATGAAGTGTCAGTTGTCAAGATCTCTAGTTTGCGCCAAGTGGATGAATTTGCCAGATCCGAAGTCTCTGCAACCCTGGATCTACAAAGGGGAGAGGCACGTGGTTATTGGGAGAAACGTCAACATGGTCGATGGTTTGAGCCTACCAAGGGTGAGGTCACTGCAGATCCCCCCAAGGTCTGTCTGGTCACTGGATCCTGTGGGTCTGAGGATGTTGGATCCATGGATCTGCTAACAGGGAAGTCCCGTGGATACTGGAAGTACCACGCCCCAGGAAAGTGGTTCAGACAAGCCAAGGTAGGGGGCAAGATCAGCAATGAAAAGCAATCCTACTCCTAGATAGTGGTGCCGAGGTGTCTATACTGGATACCGCCTTTGCTCGTAAGGTTGGGTGCCAAGTGGATGGGAGTCGGATCCAAGATTGTGTTGGGATTGGTGAAGGCGTATACAGCACGAACGGGAGAACGCGAATCAAGATCACGCTGGCAGGTTGTTTGGTGTATTGGTTTGACATTTGGGTCGGGGATCTCGCTGGTCAAGACGCCATCCTTGGGATGGATTTCATGGTGCCAGCCGGAGTGAGGTTGGATCTGGCGGATGGGACACTTTGTTTCCCTGACGAGATGCGGATCCAGCTCAGCGGACGGCGGCCGTTGTATGGAGCGAAGATGAGGATCATAAGGGCGGATAAGACCACCTGGATCGAGCCCGGGGAAACTTGGGAGCTGCCAGACCGGTTAAAGTGGGTGGAACATGATAAACTGTGGGTCACTCGGGGCGAGAAATGGGTACCTACCGTAATCCAAGGACCAGGTCGATCGCAATACCTCCAGGTCACGAACGTCAGCGACAAGAGACTATTACTGGACCATTATGAGGAGATCGGACGATGGTTGGCGAAGAACGGTATCCCTAGGCGACTTGGATATGTGTCAGTGGGATCCCGCCGCTACAAAGAATGGCAGAATCTGGTGTACGAGGCGACTACCGAGATCAATTCTCTCGGAGAGGTGGAGCTCCCGGCGGAGCCAACTGGCCCCTTGGTGGATCGGCCTTCATATCCAACTCCGCGAAAGATCCTGCAGAGAGACCGACGGGTTGAGATCCAAGCAATGGAGGTTGGATCCACGACGGGGGACGATCCCCAGAGTCGGCCCTTAGATAACGCAGGGTCGGTGGATGAAGGATTGCAGAGGGCTAAAGCCGAACAGCCGGATCCCGCTGATCCACAAGTGGATCCAAGCTCTCCACTGGATAAAGTGCCTGGATCCCTATCGAGAGTGGCAACACTAGTCAGACCCGAACTGTCGGGTTTAAACTCGTTAGAGGACCGACTGGATCCGACTGGTGGCTTCCCCAGTACCAGGATACCCGACCCCACGAAGACAGAGCCGACCGGTGGCTTCCCCAGTACCAGGATACCCGACCCCACGAAGACAGAAGGGATGACGGTCGAAGGAGAGTCGCGGTGCCTGGACCCAAGGGTGGATCCGACAAAGACTGAAGATGAACAAGTCTGCTACCGTGAAGGCGGAGATCTACACGCCGAGGATCTTGGAGAAGGTATGGCGGTGATCCCGGAGGTACCACTGACCACAGAGGAGGTCACGATTGATAATATCCAAGTGGATCCAGGGGCGAACGAACCCACTGAAGTGGATCGTCTACGTCAGAAGATCTGGGAAAGCCGACATCTGCTGATCGGTAAGGGTAATGCGTTACCGCCCGCCGCCCGCGGAGTCAAATGCGACATCGATGTCGGCGACGCGAAACCAATCGCTCAAAGGGTGCGGAAGGTGGCACCTCAGTTCCGAGAAAAAATGTCGGATCTGATTAAGGGCCTGCTGCAAGCCAAGATCATCAGCTTCTCAACGTCCCCGTGGGCATCTCCGGTGGTGATCATCGTCAAGAAGAACGGGGTGGATATACGACTGTGCATTGACTACCGGCTGGTTAACAGCCTGACTCGATTGATGGTGTACCCGATGCCTCTAATCAATGAGCTGTTGGAAGATTTGGATAAAGTACTCTGGTACTGTTCTCTAGACATGGCCAGTGGTTTCTGGGTGGTTACTATGACGGATCGAGCTCGCGCAATATCCGCATTCATCACACCGTTTGGCCTGTTCGAGTGGGCCCGGATGCCGTTTGGATTGAAGAACGCACCCCAGATCTACCAACGCCTCATCGATAACGCCCTCTATGGCTTCACCCGAATACCGGAGCCCGAAACGGGTGGATCCGGGGAAGGCAATGCAGAAGTGGATCCATTCGAAGCGGGGGAGCTAGGGGATCCTGGGACCCCGTCTGTGTTAGGACGCAGATCTTACATCGACGACATTCTGATCCCGGCGGAATCGTGGGATCAGTTGTGCGAAAGAGTGACACCCCTACTGGAGGCGTGTACTAAGTGGAATCTCTCTATCAGTGTGGTAAAGAGCTATTGGGGGATGCGCAAGGTGGATTACTTAGGCCATCGAGTTTCCAAGGAGGGATTGGAGGCGAATCCTAAGGACCTGTCTTCATTAGCCGATTTGTCCTTCCCACAGTCGTTACGAGCGATGCAATCCTTCTTGGGCAGTTTGAACTACTACAGTCGCTTCATCGAGGATTACGCCCTGTTTGCCGCGGTATTGTATGAATTAAGAGAGATAGATTTTGCTGCGATGGCCACTCCAGCTGTCCGGATGAAAATCCAACAAGCTCTGGCCCGGGAGATGTCGGATCCACGAAGGGATCCAAGTGGTACGACGTCAGAAGAGGACCTAACACAGGAGCTGGATCCACCCCGGGACCAACGGAGAGAGGATCCAGTCTGGATAGAGACGACGGATCAGAACGTGGAAAAGGCAGAATCTCGGTGGATCCGAGCTCAACACGCGTTCGTGGAACTGAGGAACAGGATCGCGACCACACCTACCCTCCGTCATTTCGATCCGGAACGTCAACCTACGGTGATAGTTTATGCCAGTGACTGGGCAGTCTCAGCAGCTCTAGTACAAGAACATGAGGGGATCTGTCATCCAGTCACCTTCGTCAGCCGGACACTGAAGCCGAATGAACTGAACTACGGAGCGGTGGAGAAAGAGATACTCGCGCTCCTGCGCGTGTTGGATCTAAATTATAACCTGCTAGTGGGAAGATCCATCCGGATCCTGACTCGACACTCTACGCTAGCCTGGCTGTTCAAGTCGACCGGGTTACAAGGACGTTTGGGGCAGTGGGCAGCTTTACTCTCGCCTTGGACGCTGGAGATTGTGAAATGTTCGAAAGGGGAAGACGAGATCCTGGGAGTTTTGGCCGCGAGCATCACACCTCGAGCTAAGATGGATGAGGCGCTGACTAAGATCGCTCCTAAGAAAAAGCCCAAACGCCGGATCCAGATCCCGATCCCGACGGTACAGGTGGATGAGGATCTGTACGTCCTGAGTTTCGATGGATCCGCTCGTGTACGACGCGGAGGAGGAGCATACAGTGCAATACTGTGGAGACTTCCCGGATGGGAAGTTGTACGGGCCAGATCCACTTACGCGGAAGGCCTCACCGTTAATGAAGCGGAGTATAACGGACTCCTTCTGGGTTTGGACTTACTAAAGGGACAAGATCCAAAACGGCTGGTGATTTGTGGGGATTCAAATTTGGTAATCAGACAGGTGCGAGGTGAGATCGACTGCAAGGCCCCGGCCCTAACACTGTTACGGCAGAAAGTGATGTTCCACCTGCGTGGTTGGATGAATCACGAGTTGGTGCATGTCAAGCGGGATTGGAATGCTAGTGCAGATAGCTTGTCCAGTGCCGCTTTACGGAATCAATGTGGTGTCGAAGTGGAGAGAGAGACCGAGCATTAGGATCTCGTGACGTTGAACCGACTAGATGAGGTGGTGGTGGTTGGATCCGGGAAAAGAACAGTCCAGGTAATGGCTGTCAATAGGTCCAGAGGAAGGATTGGATCCAGCCCTCAGATCCTCGATGAAACATTCGTGAAGAGAGTCCGCATTGAGCGGATCCTCAAAGCACAGAACGAGGAAGCGTGGATCCTGGGACTAAAGAAGTATCTGATGGGGGATGTACGAGACTTAAGCCGGGAGGATGCCAAATCCTACAGCGTTATTGCTACGGATTACGCAGTGGATCTGAATGACTTGCTCTTCTATTGCCCCCCTACGAAGAGAGTCCACGAGGATCGGGATGGATTGATGAGATTGGTGATGCCAGAAACCTTGCAACAGGATGTCCTACACCACCACTACCACGCTAGCTTGGAAGGCGGACATCAGGGTATTGGTCGGACCTACCAACGGATCCGGGAATGTTTCCACTGGAGAGGACTATTCAAGAGCGTACAACGATATGTCGGTGAATGCGTGGATTGTGAGACAGGCAAGGGCAGGCCCACAGTTGAAGGGGAGTCACCTGGGAATATCCAAGCGACTTACCCTTTCCAAATCATAGCCATGGACCATATCCCCTCGTTGCCCAAGTCGTTCAAAGGAAACACAGAATTGTTGATTTGGGTGGACCTGTTTACCGGATATGTGATTGCCAAAGCTAGTGCGTCTAGAACTGCGCAAACCATTGCGGAATCGTACGAGGAGTATGTATTCCGAAGATTTGGTGCTAGCGAAATGATTAGACATGATCGGGAGCCAGGCTTTATGTCTGATTTCTTTCGAGCATTCAACCGGATCCTGGGGCAGCGACAGCGAGCAACCATGGCATATCGTCCCCAAGCTAACGGGTCGGCCGAGCGCATGGTACAGACGATCACGAGAGCACTCAAGATGTATGTCCAGGATTTGGATCAGAGGGATTGGGATGAGTACGCAGAACGGCTCCCCTTCGCGATGAACACCGCCCAAGACAGGATCCGGGGTGATACACCATTTTACTTGGTACATGGGTGGGATCCCAAATCCACCTTAGAAGCAGCTATTCCGGTATGTAGCACCAAGAAAAGAAACCGAGATCCAAGACGATGGCGATACCAAGTCCAGAAATATTACCGGCAAGCCAGATCCCAAGTGAACGAACGGTTACGAAGTGCGATACAGGATCGAGCGGATCGACACAACGAAGATGCTCGTCCCCATCAAACCCAAGTTGGATCGCAGGTGTGGCTTTACTTGGATCGAGTGAAAGAAGGGTACGCCCGCAAATTGGCCCATCTATGGCATGGACCGTTCCGGGTGAGCGAGAAGATTGGAGAACACGCGGTAAAGTTGGAAACGGCAGGTACCGAATATCGCCTGTTCCCTGTAGTACACGTATCCAAGCTGAAGTTGGTCAAAGAATATCCGGATCGGCCGCAGATCCGTCTTTCGGTGGATGGATCCGATCGCGTCGACTTCGACGAAGTCCTCCTACCGGAAGATAGTTGGAATGTGGATCTCGAAGCCGACGAGTTCGAAGTCGAGAAGATCACCGATATGAGGTCAGGGAAACGAACTAGATACGGACGGATTTACCGTAAATTTCTAGTGTATTGGCGTGGATATGACGAACCCAGTTGGATAGACGAGGCAGATCTGAACTGCGGAGCATTACTCTATGATTTCTTGCGGGATCGTACGAATCGTAACAGATTCGGCGTGATGCAGTCTCATGAAGAGTAGTAGGAAGGGGATCCATTGATGTGAGTCGGTCATATCGATGGGAGGATGAAGAAGGACCCACAGGAAGGATGTGGGTCAGGAGGAGGAGGATCGCTGATATGAGTTGGTCACATCGGAAAGAAAGAGAAGACGAATCGACAGGGTGGATTAGGAGGAAGGAGTGAATGTTTATGCATAAGAGTGACGTTTTACGTGTGAGGAGTCCTGCTTGATTTCAAGCACGAGCTTTCAAGGGCCCGAGCTATACTGACCCGATTGAACCTGGATCATTGGCGCTAGATCCGGATGAAATCCAAGCGTGGATCCAACCGGATCCGGAATCCAGCCCAGATCCAGGTGTACACTGAAAGTGTGGATCCCGCCCAGATCCAGGTGTGCGCTGAAAGGGTGGATCTCGCCCAGATCCAGGTGTACACTGAAAGGGTGGATCCAGCCCAGATCCAGGTGTACCCTGAAAGGGTGGACTAGATTTCTCAACCGACGAAGGAATGTTATAAGCATATTCAAGTAAGAGAGTGTGGATTATAATAGCTTATGCAAAAGGCTAGCTCGACCCAGTATCCAGTCGCTAGTTACTGCTACGAAATGAATCCACGAAGACTGAAACTGGGGGCGTGGCGTCAAAGAGTGATGAGGAACAGGTAGTCTTGGGCTGAGCATTGAAGAACTTGCCCACTAGACGCTGGATCTGGCGTCCTGGGTGTTGGCTCAAGTCCCCGCGAAACTGGATGCGCCAAGGCTCGGCTTCGTCGATCTCTCGCAAGGCTTCCAATAGGCTCGTGGGTTCTGGGCGATGGAGGTTGGGATCCTCCAAGTTGGCTTGACGGGATACGGATCCCGGAAACCAAGCTACCTTATCCCCACGTCGGGGAAGATGCAAGAAGGATGGATCCAGCAAAATATCCACGTCACACCAACCGTCCTGGATTGCTAACACGAGGATCACAAGGACTCTCTTCCAAGCTCGGCCCGCATGGCTACGTCGGTTACCACGCTGCTTGTTGAAGTTGGACAACCAAGTCGAACCCTGCAGTTGATTCCGAGAGATGGGGAACCGGTGAGTGCCCTCCCATATAGCAACCCGGTGCTTGGAGGCGAAATCCCGAAACGCCCGAACGAATACCCCGAGTCGCCCACGCACATCACCCCTGAAGCTAACCGGATCCACCGGTGTGGTGACCATGGTATCCCACGCGGCAGCACTTGTCAGTTCTTCCACGAGAGGTCTGGTGATGAGCGAATCCACGTACCCGGCCCTCGGGATGGCGTCCGCTGTCCGAGGGAATATCCACTCAGCCCGAAAAGGCAACTCCGGAAACAGGACCGTGATCTTCATGGAGATGACCGCGACTCGGTTCAATTTCTTGGCTGACCAAGGCTCGATGTCTCTGGTAGCGAAGGCCACAGGAGCACGTCTACCAGGAATGAAAGCGGCATCCGGACCGAACGGAGCCACGGGGAGCATCCCTGGCAGTGACGAGTTAGGGGGAGCGGGGATCAAGACAGATCCAGGGGATCCGCCACCGTGAAACGATCCCGGGGATCCGCCACCATGAGGCGATCCTGGGGAACCGCCACCATGGGGCGATCCTGGAGATCCACCACCATGAGGTGACCCCCCTCCACCAGATCCGGGAGATCCGCCACCACGAGGCGACCCCCTCCCACCATCACTACCCGATCCGCCGTCACTGTCGACTTGGATCGCGGATCCCGCAGTGTTGCCTACGGATCCGGCTGTGCCAGCGACTTGTGGAGGCGGCGTCGAGAGGGATCTCCGCCGGGCTTCGGACCGGGATTGGGACAGCGCCCGTCGCGTGTCTTCCTCCAAGGCATCCTCAGCGGCTCGAGCCTCCTCTGAATCCTCTGGACTCTCGTCGTCATCGTCGTCGTCGTCATCGTCCTCATCGCTCAGAGTGAAGGGATACGGGCCGGAAGACGACGTACGCTTTGACGACGATCGGTTAGGAGGCCCTGAGCCGTCGGACCAGTCGGATTCCTCATCCTCGTCGTCCTCCGAGCTGCCAAGTCCACATCCAGGGGGAATGACACGTTCGGCTTTCCCCTTCCCGGGTCCAGTACGGGCCGGCGGAGGGTTGGTGGAAGCGGGCTGGGGAACGGCGGGCGTCGTTACCGAAGGACCAGCGGTGGATCCCGTCTTGGACGCCGATCCCGGTTTGGATACGGCCGTAGATCCCGTTTTGGCCGTCGATCCGGACTTGGACACCGCTGATCCTGTTTTGGATGGGGCAACGGATCCAGTCTTGGACGCCGTAGACCCAGTCTGGGGTCCGGAGCCAGACTTGGACGTAGTGGCAGATCCAGTCTTGGACGCCGAGGTAGACTTGGATCTAGCGGTGGATCCAGACTTGGATCCGGCACCCGACTTCGAGGGGGAAGCGGAAGTCTTGGACGCGGGTGTGGATCCCGCCTTGGACACAGAAGTGGATCCCGCTTGCGGAGCCGATTTAGAGACCGGAGTCGTTTTGGGCTTGGCTTTCGGGGAAGCTCGGGCCCGCTTATGGGGACGGGAGGATCCGGTGCTAGGAGCGGGAGATGCACTACGCGGGCGTTTCGCAGCCGACGAATCCGCCCCACTTACAGTCGGAAGAGGAGCAGAGACGCTAGCAGCATGAGATGGCCCCGACAAGGGAGGAAGTGGATTCAAAACGGCAGCTGTCACCAGCGCCAGTCGTCGACGTGCCAAATCCCGCTCCGACAAGCCGCGATCGCGCTCCAGGATCAGCTGTTGCTGCTGAGTTTGGGCTGCGGCGAGTTGATCCTGGAGCTTCGCGGTGGTCGCGTCGGCTTCCTTCAATTTGTCACCTGGATCGACAATAACAAGTGAATATGGAGTTACTAGCAAGGGCTAAAAGAGGATCCACGTACTAGTGCGGCGAAGCTTGGATTCCAGCTCCGTTTGCGTACGCTTTGCATCCGCCCACTCGGTAGCCGCCTTGTCCCGCTGGAGTTCGCTGTCCGCCAGCTTCGCATGGATCTCGTCGCGTAATTGAGTTATACGCACGAACTCCTCGAGCGCGTATTCTCGTCCGGCAGACGCTTTCTCGAGCGACTCCTTGGTATCCTGCAACTCCTCAGCTAGCTGAGCCAGAGCTACATCCGGCGACGAGGGAGGTGGATTTGGCGCGGGAGATCCTCCACGCGCCGACCCTAAGGTGGATCCGCCATGGGTGGATCCCACATAGTCGTTGGTAACCACCTCCTCTTGGGTCAGACGCAACTCGTCACGGAGTCGGTCCAAGCTCTCGTCCGTGGCTGCCCTAGCCGTCTGAGAATCCTCCAGATCCCGCTCGAGGTCGTGGATCCGGGATTGGAGCTGGTGGATCTCAGATCCGGCAAGCGTCATCTCCCCAAGGAGGTGGTCATTGTCGTCCCGCATGCTGTCTCGTTGACGGGAGGCGTGATCCAACCGCCCGGTCAGGTCGCGGATCTCGACCGCCTGATCAGCCAGCAAGACTCGTAGGTCCTGCGACCGAGAGGCCGCACGGTGCTCCCACCCCTGGATCTCTATAGCCTGGTCATGGACCTGGGCTCGCAAGGTTTGGAGTTGGGTGGCGTGCAGAGACGCAGCTTGGCCTTGGGCATCTTGAGCCGTCTGGAGCTCCGCCGTCAAGGTTTGCACCTGATCAGAAAGAGCCTGGGCCAGAACCCGCAGATCGGTGGGCGACATTGAAGACGGACTGACTGGAGGGGTGGCGGATGGGGCCTTGCCCGGCGATTTGCCAGTACGTTTGGCGGGAGATATGTGTCACGAAGAGGAGAAAGCGGTTGTGGATGTTGGTAGTGCACGTCGTGGACGCTGTTGTGCAGCGCCGACCACGTACAGGAGGCGATTGTGGTGAAGTGTTTTCTCAGAAATAAGAGAATGGGCCTGACGCGGGGTCACTATCCCGAATCAGTGACGATTTCAAGTGATTAGAGAGGATTTGGGTTGTTCGGCACGGGTGCAAGTTGCCTGTGGTGGATTAGCCATGACGAGCGGCACCCCGTATGGAATGACGATGGATCTGGTATGAGCGATGTACGGGAAGGCAAGATCCACCAAGACTTATCTCGGATCCACCCTTACCTGGATTCACTTAGGTGGATATGGGATATACTATGTACCAGTGGATCGAGTGTGGATCCTATGAAGGAATGGTGGTAGGTGCCATCCAAAGGTGGATCTAGTAGCCACGGCTAACGAGAAGTCAGGATCCACCGCGAGGTACCCCGGATCCCATACTTCCGGGTTCGGATCCAAGGGGGGAGGATCCCGCATAGAGGGACCTGGATCCAGGGTATAGGGATGATGGATGCAGTGGATCTCGAACTTTCGTGGGACAATGGAGATCACAGACGGTTGCGAGATGATGTCGAACGATTGGAGAACTCAGATCCACGGCGAGTGTACAATTACAGTGAAGTGGATCCAAACGACCTGGATCCGGATGAGTGTACCCATAATAGGGTGACCATGATGATTACGTCATGAATCCGGTGGATCTGAAGATAACACAGCTGGGATGATGGATCAAGGGAAGAAGGGACATGCAGCCGAGCCTGGTAAGGGATTTAGCAGATGAAAGACATAGAAGGTAGAAATCCAGGCAGGTATAGGCTTAAATATCAATACAGAACTCAATTTGCACAGTATCACGCAAGTGCCTTCCTGCCCTCAAGAACCGGAACTACGTTTGGCCGTACGAGCCCGGAGAAGGTTGGGAATTGCGAATCTAGTGTTGGTAGTGATAACTGGATAATACATTGGCCAGATCCTACAACCTAGTGAGCTTTTCCTTTACTTGTGCAGATCCGACAGGTTAACCGAATTTACTACTTGGTCGGTTACACCCTAGAGGCTCTCAACTTTCAAGATCCCGTCACAGGAGGCGGCAAGTACGACGCAAAGGAACTACAAAGGCAAGGGAACACACCCGTAAGGCAA
Source organism: Phytophthora betacei (assembly GCA_011320135.1). NCBI lineage: Eukaryota > Oomycota > Peronosporomycetes > Peronosporales > Peronosporaceae > Phytophthora > Phytophthora betacei. Next base: position 39,799 of record JAANHX010000631.1, read on the forward strand.
CCCTACGGCCAGATCCACGACCTAGGCCCCGGATCCATAAGCTCGAATATTCGCTTAGGATACGGAACCTCCACGGACGCAGAGAGAAGATCTTCCACTGCTGCTCCACCCCATCCCCACGTCTCGCCAAGACGCTCAAGCTTCACCACTTGAACTCTTCGGAAGTTACCGACAGAGCAAGATCCCGCCCTACCGACGGGTACACAAGGTGAGGAAAGTTCAGCAGAACACGGATCATCGGGGGACCCCCTCCGTTAGTCGGTGTCTGGGTGCAGTTGGTAAGTTGGATCCGGCAATCTCGCAGATTTTGCTGATCCCGCTACACCACACAGGATCCGCCAAGTGGAGACTCGGATCCACCCTCACCCGATTATACCTAGGGTATATGGGATATACCATGTGCGGTGGATCAAGTGAGGATCCTATGGAGGAAAGACGGTAGGTGTCATCTGGAGGTGGATCTGGTATCAACGGCAAACGAGAAGGCAAGATACACCGCTATATTTTTCAGATCCCACGTTGCCAAGACCAGATCCAAGGGATTGAGTATCCCACACCGAGTGACCTGGATCCAGGATATGGGAATCTCAAACTTTCGTGGCGTGCTGGAGACCAGTCGTAAGACGATGTTGAAAGATTGGAGAGCTCAGATCCATGATGAGTGTACACTTGCAGTAAGGTGAATCAAAGTGACCTGGATCCAGAATAGTGTACCCATAATATGGCGACCTCATTATGAGTACGCCATGGATCCGGTGGACCCGATGCTAATACAGCTGGGGTGATGGACCAAGGAGAAAAAGGGCAAGCAGCCGAGCCTGGTAGGGGACTTAGCAGGTAAGAGACATAGAAGGTAGAAATTGAGGCAGATTTTTGGCTTAACCCTATTGCTGCCGGAAATGTACACACACACTTGGATTTTGTATGGTAAGTATCCCACAGTAAAATGTAAAACATGCATATATGCTGGGTTTTACTCCGCACCCGCAGCATATTATATCATATTGCTTGGGTTTACCAAAAAATATTGCAATTGTTGTAGTAAAACCAAGCAATATGCTTGGTTTTCCGCAAACCACATGATGCGTTCAAAAGAAAATCCTCACACTTTGGTTGGATAAAAAGTGTAAAACCAAGCATATTGCAGAGTTTTAGTGGCAACGGCAGCACTAGGGTTAGCTATGAATCAGACCTCAATTTGCAAAGCATCACGCAGGTGCCTTCCCGCCCTCAAGAATCGGAGCTACATTGGCCGTACAAGCTCGATGAAGGTTGGGAATTGCGAATCTAGTGTTGGTAGTGATAACTGGATAATACATTGGCCAGATCCTACAACCTCGTGAGCTTTTCCTTTACTTGTGCAGGTCCGACAGGTTAACCGAATTTACTACTTGGTCGGTTACACCCTAGAGGCTCTCAACTTTCAAGATCCCGTCACAGGAGGCGGCAAGTACGACGCAAAGGAACTACAAAGGCAAGGGAACACACCCGTAAGGCAACCCTACGGCCAGATCCACGACCTAGGCCCCGGATCCATAAGCTCGAATATTCGCTTAGGATACGGAACCATCCACGGACGCAGAGAGAAGATCTTCCACTGCTGCTCCACCCCATCCCCACGTCTCGCCAAGACACTCAAGCTTCACCACTTGAACTCTTCGGAAGTTACCGACAGAGCAAGATCCCGCCCTACCGACGGGTACACAAGGTGAGGAAAGTTCAGCAGAACACGGATCATCGGGGGACCCCCTCCGTTAGTCGGTGTCTGGGTGCAGTTGGTAAGTTGGATCCGGCAATCTCGCAGATTTTGCTGATCCCGCTACACCACACAGGATCCGCCAAGTGGAGACTCGGATCCACCCTCACCCGATTATACCTAGGGTATATGGGATATACCATGTGCGGTGGATCAAGTGAGGATCCTATGGAGGAAAGACGGTAGGTGTCATCTGGAGGTGGATCTGGTATCAACGGCAAACGAGAAGGCAAGATACACCGCTATATTTTTCAGATCCCACGTTGCCAAGACCAGATCCAAGGGATTGAGTATCCCACACCGAGTGACCTGGATCCAGGATATGGGAATCTCAAACTTTCGTGGCGTGCTGGAGACCAGTCGTAAGACGATGTTGAAAGATTGGAGAGCTCAGATCCATGATGAGTGTACACTTGCAGTAAGGTGAATCAAAGTGACCTGGATCCAGAATAGTGTACCCATAATATGGCGACCTCATTATGAGTACGCCATGGATCCGGTGGACCCGATGCTAATACAGCTGGGGTGATGGACCAAGGAGAAAAAGGGCAAGCAGCCGAGCCTGGTAGGGGACTTAGCAGGTAAGAGACATAGAAGGTAGAAATTGAGGCAGATTTTTGGCTTAACCCTATTGCTGCCGGAAATGTACACACACACTTGGATTTTGTATGGTAAGTATCCCACAGTAAAATGTAAAACATGCATATATGCTGGGTTTTACTCCGCACCCGCAGCATATTATATCATATTGCTTGGGTTTACCAAAAAATATTGCAATTGTTGTAGTAAAACCAAGCAATATGCTTGGTTTTCCGCAAACCACATGATGCGTTCAAAAGAAAATCCTCACACTTTGGTTGGATAAAAAGTGTAAAACCAAGCATATTGCAGAGTTTTAGTGGCAACGGCAGCACTAGGGTTAGCTATGAATCAGACCTCAATTTGCAAAGCATCACGCAGGTGCCTTCCCGCCCTCAAGAATCGGAGCTACATTGGCCGTACAAGCTCGATGAAGGTTGGGAATTGCGAATCTAGTGTTGGTAGTGATAACTGGATAATACATTGGCCAGATCCTACAACCTCGTGAGCTTTTCCTTTACTTGTGCAGGTCCGACAGGTTAACCGAATTTACTACTTGGTCGGTTACACCCTAGAGGCTCTCAACTTTCAAGATCCCGTCACAGGAGGCGGCAAGTACGACGCAAAGGAACTACAAAGGCAAGGGAACACACCCGTAAGGCAACCCTACGGCCAGATCCACGACCTAGGCCCCGGATCCATAAGCTCGAATATTCGCTTAGGATACGGAACCATCCACGGACGCAGAGAGAAGATCTTCCACTGCTGCTCCACCCCATCCCCACGTCTCGTCAAGACACTCAAGCTTCACCACTTGAACTCTTCGGAAGTTACCGAGAGAGCAAGATCCCGCCCTACCGACGGGTACACAAGGTGAGGAAAGTTCAGCAGAACACGGATCATCGGGGGACCCCCTCCGTTAGTCGGTGTCTGGGTGCAGTTGGTAAGTTGGATCCGGCAATCTCGCAGATTTTGCTGATCCCGCTACACCACACAGGATCCGCCAAGTGGAGACTCGGATCCACCCTCACCCGATTATACCTAGGGTATATGGGATATACCATGTGCGGTGGATCAAGTGAGGATCCTATGGAGGAAAGACGGTAGGTGTCATCTGGAGGTGGATCTGGTATCAACGGCAAACGAGAAGGCAAGATACACCGCTATATTTTTCAGATCCCACGTTGCCAAGACCAGATCCAAGGGATTGAGTATCCCACACCGAGTGACCTGGATCCAGGATATGGGAATCTCAAACTTTCGTGGCGTGCTGGAGACCAGTCGTAAGACGATGTTGAAAGATTGGAGAGCTCAGATCCATGATGAGTGTACACTTGCAGTAAGGTGAATCAAAGTGACCTGGATCCAGAATAGTGTACCCATAATATGGCGACCTCATTATGAGTACGCCATGGATCCGGTGGACCCGATGCTAATACAGCTGGGGTGATGGACCAAGGAGAAAAAGGGCAAGCAGCCGAGCCTGGTAGGGGACTTAGCAGGTAAGAGACATAGAAGGTAGAAATTGAGGCAGATTTTTGGCTTAACCCTATTGCTGCCGGAAATGTACACACACACTTGGATTTTGTATGGTAAGTATCCCACAGTAAAATGTAAAACATGCATATATGCTGGGTTTTACTCCGCACCCGCAGCATATTATATCATATTGCTTGGGTTTACCAAAAAATATTGCAATTGTTGTAGTAAAACCAAGCAATATGCTTGGTTTTCCGCAAACCACATGATGCGTTCAAAAGAAAATCCTCACACTTTGGTTGGATAAAAAGTGTAAAACCAAGCATATTGCAGAGTTTTAGTGGCAACGGCAGCACTAGGGTTAGCTATGAATCAGACCTCAATTTGCAAAGCATCACGCAGGTGCCTTCCCGCCCTCAAGAATCGGAGCTACATTGGCCGTACAAGCTCGATGAAGGTTGGGAATTGCGAATCTAGTGTTGGTAGTGATAACTGGATAATACATTGGCCAGATCCTACAACCTCGTGAGCTTTTCCTTTACTTGTGCAGGTCCGACAGGTTAACCGAATTTACTACTTGGTCGGTTACACCCTAGAGGCTCTCAACTTTCAAGATCCCGTCACAGGAGGCGGCAAGTACGACGCAAAGGAACTACAAAGGCAAGGGAACACACCCGTAAGGCAACCCTACGGCCAGATCCACGACCTAGGCCCCGGATCCATAAGCTCGAATATTCGCTTAGGATACGGAACCATCCACGGACGCAGAGAGAAGATCTTCCACTGCTGCTCCACCCCATCCCCACGTCTCGCCAAGACACTCAAGCTTCACCACTTGAACTCTTCGGAAGTTACCGACAGAGCAAGATCCCGCCCTACCGACGGGTACACAAGGTGAGGAAAGTTCAGCAGAACACGGATCATCGGGGGACCCCCTCCGTTAGTCGGTGTCTGGGTGCAGTTGGTAAGTTGGATCCGGCAATCTCGCAGATTTTGCTGATCCCGCTACACCACACAGGATCCGCCAAGTGGAGACTCGGATCCACCCTCACCCGATTATACCTAGGGTATATGGGATATACCATGTGCGGTGGATCAAGTGAGGATCCTATGGAGGAAAGACGGTAGGTGTCATCTGGAGGTGGATCTGGTATCAACGGCAAACGAGAAGGCAAGATACACCGCTATATTTTTCAGATCCCACGTTGCCAAGACCAGATCCAAGGGATTGAGTATCCCACACCGAGTGACCTGGATCCAGGATATGGGAATCTCAAACTTTCGTGGCGTGCTGGAGACCAGTCGTAAGACGATGTTGAAAGATTGGAGAGCTCAGATCCATGATGAGTGTACACTTGCAGTAAGGTGAATCAAAGTGACCTGGATCCAGAATAGTGTACCCATAATATGGCGACCTCATTATGAGTACGCCATGGATCCGGTGGACCCGATGCTAATACAGCTGGGGTGATGGACCAAGGAGAAAAAGGGCAAGCAGCCGAGCCTGGTAGGGGACTTAGCAGGTAAGAGACATAGAAGGTAGAAATTGAGGCAGATTTTTGGCTTAACCCTATTGCTGCCGGAAATGTACACACACACTTGGATTTTGTATGGTAAGTATCCCACAGTAAAATGTAAAACATGCATATATGCTGGGTTTTACTCCGCACCCGCAGCATATTATATCATATTGCTTGGGTTTACCAAAAAATATTGCAATTGTTGTAGTAAAACCAAGCAATATGCTTGGTTTTCCGCAAACCACATGATGCGTTCAAAAGAAAATCCTCACACTTTGGTTGGATAAAAAGTGTAAAACCAAGCATATTGCAGAGTTTTAGTGGCAACGGCAGCACTAGGGTTAGCTATGAATCAGACCTCAATTTGCAAAGCATCACGCAGGTGCCTTCCCGCCCTCAAGAATCGGAGCTACATTGGCCGTACAAGCTCGATGAAGGTTGGGAATTGCGAATCTAGTGTTGGTAGTGATAACTGGATAATACATTGGCCAGATCCTACAACCTCGTGAGCTTTTCCTTTACTTGTGCAGGTCCGACAGGTTAACCGAATTTACTACTTGGTCGGTTACACCCTAGAGGCTCTCAACTTTCAAGATCCCGTCACAGGAGGCGGCAAGTACGACGCAAAGGAACTACAAAGGCAAGGGAACACACCCGTAAGGCAACCCTACGGCCAGATCCACGACCTAGGCCCCGGATCCATAAGCTCGAATATTCGCTTAGGATACGGAACCATCCACGGACGCAGAGAGAAGATCTTCCACTGCTGCTCCACCCCATCCCCACGTCTCGTCAAGACACTCAAGCTTCACCACTTGAACTCTTCGGAAGTTACCGAGAGAGCAAGATCCCGCCCTACCGACGGGTACACAAGGTGAGGAAAGTTCAGCAGAACACGGATCATCGGGGGACCCCCTCCGTTAGTCGGTGTCTGGGTGCAGTTGGTAAGTTGGATCCGGCAATCTCGCAGATTTTGCTGATCCCGCTACACCACACAGGATCCGCCAAGTGGAGACTCGGATCCACCCTCACCCGATTATACCTAGGGTATATGGGATATACCATGTGCGGTGGATCAAGTGAGGATCCTATGGAGGAAAGACGGTAGGTGTCATCTGGAGGTGGATCTGGTATCAACGGCAAACGAGAAGGCAAGATACACCGCTATATTTTTCAGATCCCACGTTGCCAAGACCAGATCCAAGGGATTGAGTATCCCACACCGAGTGACCTGGATCCAGGATATGGGAATCTCAAACTTTCGTGGCGTGCTGGAGACCAGTCGTAAGACGATGTTGAAAGATTGGAGAGCTCAGATCCATGATGAGTGTACACTTGCAGTAAGGTGAATCAAAGTGACCTGGATCCAGAATAGTGTACCCATAATATGGCGACCTCATTATGAGTACGCCATGGATCCGGTGGACCCGATGCTAATACAGCTGGGGTGATGGACCAAGGAGAAAAAGGGCAAGCAGCCGAGCCTGGTAGGGGACTTAGCAGGTAAGAGACATAGAAGGTAGAAATTGAGGCAGATTTTTGGCTTAACCCTATTGCTGCCGGAAATGTACACACACACTTGGATTTTGTATGGTAAGTATCCCACAGTAAAATGTAAAACATGCATATATGCTGGGTTTTACTCCGCACCCGCAGCATATTATATCATATTGCTTGGGTTTACCAAAAAATATTGCAATTGTTGTAGTAAAACCAAGCAATATGCTTGGTTTTCCGCAAACCACATGATGCGTTCAAAAGAAAATCCTCACACTTTGGTTGGATAAAAAGTGTAAAACCAAGCATATTGCAGAGTTTTAGTGGCAACGGCAGCACTAGGGTTAGCTATGAATCAGACCTCAATTTGCAAAGCATCACGCAGGTGCCTTCCCGCCCTCAAGAATCGGAGCTACATTGGCCGTACAAGCTCGATGAAGGTTGGGAATTGCGAATCTAGTGTTGGTAGTGATAACTGGATAATACATTGGCCAGATCCTACAACCTCGTGAGCTTTTCCTTTACTTGTGCAGGTCCGACAGGTTAACCGAATTTACTACTTGGTCGGTTACACCCTAGAGGCTCTCAACTTTCAAGATCCCGTCACAGGAGGCGGCAAGTACGACGCAAAGGAACTACAAAGGCAAGGGAACACACCCGTAAGGCAACCCTACGGCCAGATCCACGACCTAGGCCCCGGATCCATAAGCTCGAATATTCGCTTAGGATACGGAACCATCCACGGACGCAGAGAGAAGATCTTCCACTGCTGCTCCACCCCATCCCCACGTCTCGCCAAGACACTCAAGCTTCACCACTTGAACTCTTCGGAAGTTACCGAGAGAGCAAGATCCCGCCCTACCGACGGGTACACAAGGTGAGGAAAGTTCAGCAGAACACGGATCATCGGGGGACCCCCTCCGTTAGTCGGTGTCCGGGCGCTGTTGGTAAGCTGGATCCATCAATTTTTACAGATTTTGCTAATCCCGCTACACCACATCGACGACATCCAGTCACATGACGCTATTGTGGTGTTGGAATTCCCACGTCAGCTCTAGCTACAAATGTAGTTAGGACGTTCCCACAACAATACGTCTGCTAGGATAGCAAACGATCCTTCGGGCGGCCCTGAAGTCCCCAGTTCTGCCCTTGCACCGGGACAGACTGGACCTTGTAAACTTACTTGTACTGTATAGGCCAACCAGTAAAAATAAGAGCACCCTACTAGCACGAGCAAAGCTAATAGGTGTTATGGATCCTCGTGATCCCAACAGCGGAAGGGTACCAGGCACGGGTAAGCTTTTTACGAGGGCACCGAGTGTTCAACACTCGGTTGGAAGAATAAAAGAGATGCAATACAAGCATTCCCAGTCGTGTAAATAGGCAGCAAAAAGCCGTCACGTAAAACCTCCCGATAGTAATCGGCCGTAACACACAGTCGCTTGGCCTTGCCGGATGAACCCTCGCTACAGAGCTTCGAGTTCACCGACAGGCATAACACACCCAACAAGCTTGACCAGACGCTTACCTTGAAGCCGGACGTCGCTCTGTGTGATTGAGTGGAAATTCAGTTCTGTAATTATGTTCACCCTTTCGGGTCTATCCCTAATAAGAAGTCTCAATCAAGTATACAAATATCAAGTGAGCAATGATCCGTTATGGATCTTCTTGCACGCCAAGCATCGTCTGTACCGTCGCATGGGCATCTTTAACAGCTCGCGCATTGTCCCAGACGGTGAACGTTCCTTCAAAGGGTCGCTGAGTCTTCCGCAAACTCATCCCAACCGCCACCGAGGGTTCGTACCGTAGATGGTCAGCTCTTGGCCGCTGAATGCGAATCCGGCCAGTCCATTATTAATAATAAGGACAGCCTAGACTCAGTGACATATGGACCGTATCCAATATCCGTTGAGAGTTCGGTAGTGACGCCGTCGAGTCTCTTGCACCTTGGCGTCACCGTACATCACTTGACCGAGGGTTCGTCGGTTGGACATCTTGGGCGATGCCGCGTCTTTGTCGACGGGCGATTATCCGCAACTATGAAGAAATCACTACACCACAACGGCCCCTGTCGCAGTGGAAGCCACGGTACTGGTGCCCGTTGTGACATTTTTTCATTCTCCAATTCACCAATCAATCACAGGATATCCAAGCGCCTCAATCGCGCCTTAAATAACGTGCTCCAGCGTCTGAGTCCTCGCCGACAGCGTGAACGTGAACAGCTGGAGGTTAGTCAGCTCATCTTCTTCTTGAATCATCGGCACCTTGCTTATCACCGTGCATTACTCGTCTTGTTGCTCAGGAGGGCGACACCGAGGTTTCGAACGCCCCCCAGCCTGCCACACTTCCTTCGACGGCAACGTCATCAGCTGGACCTCCGGCGCTTCCTCCCCGGACTCTGCACCTCCTGCTGCATCTCCTGCGGCGCTTCCTCCCCGGACTCTGGACCTCCTGCTGCATCTCCTGCGGCACTTCCTGTCGTCGCTGAATTCACGCGGTTGGCTCCTACTGGTCCGCCTGCGCCTGCTGGTGGCCCTCCACCACTCACCGAGGATTCGTTGCGCGCCATGCTGGCTCAGGGTACGGAAGCGTCGGTTGATCATATGATGACATCGATTATTCCGTACTTGACTGCGATGGCTCGTCATCAAGTGCAGCTCAACGTTGCGCCTCCTCTTCACGGCGATGTCCACACTCAACGTCGCCTCGAGACTGCCATGGGTTTTGATGAAGTCCTCGCCGCCATACAACCTCTTCCTGATGCGCTATCGGCATTTCCCGACCGAGCTATCAGCCTGGAGCGTCAGTTGCGGGCTGCCCCGACCGAGGCTGCTGCCGCCGTACGTTCGGTGGCACCCGAAATCATGACTCGGGAAAACGCGGAGGCATACCTCAAGGCTGCAAACGCCGAAGTCGAAGCTCTTCGCAAGGACGTCAAGATTCTCCGCGAGTCCAACGTCAAGAACGATGCCATGCTCGCGGGTGTTCAGTCTATCATGGAACAACATTCAGAGGACTTGAATCGTCTGTACTGTGAGGTCCAAGCGCGGGACGTATTTATCGCCACCTTGAACAAGAAGCTGGCCCGTGAACGCGAAGTGTACAAGTCTTCGATTGGCGCGAACATCGAACAGACTCGGCAACTTCATCTCCTCTTGGCCAAGCTTTCCAAGGGCAAGTACGCCGACAACGACACGCTCAAGGTCCTTGAGAGCCAGCAAGATCGCAACACTCGCCTACTCCAAGTAAACCGTACTCTCCGTGCACACGTGAGGCTGGCCGGGATGGATCCGGAGGTCCTGCGACTGGCTTTTGATGGTACGTTCTACATGTTATTCTTTCCACCGTGAGTTCAGCAACTAACGTTCGTTCACAATCCCTTGTGACAGGTCTCACTGCGGGTGAACTGGATCTGGAAGCTCTGGACTTGGACCAAGAGACGTTGGTTGCCTTGCAGCACATACGGTCTGCTGCCGTATCTTCGAATGGCCCTCAAGCTCCTTCTGCAGCTTTGGCGCAGGCTGCTCATCAAGTGGCTCATGGAAAGCACCACAAGCGGCTTCGACCAGGTGGCAAGGAGTCGGACGACGAGTCGGACGATTCTGACGAAGACGGGGCCCCGGACAAGGCCCGTACGTCTATGGCAGCTGCTGGTCTCGGTGATGCGCCACCTGCCAACACTTCAACCCCCAAGTCTGCACGTCGTTCGCTGATCAGCCCTAAGGCATGGAAGCAAGCGGCTCAGAAGAAGCGCCAGAAGACTCGCCTTCGTTCTCCTGCCAAGTCGCCCCGGCGTCATTTGAAGACTCGGTCTCAGTCTGTACCGTCATCTCCTCGCTCATGGTCGCCACCTGGTAAGCCAGCGTCATCCTCGACTCCCGTCGTTGTAGACCTCAGCGGTGACCAGAGTGACGTGGACATCATGGATGTTGATTAAAGTGGGGTCCCTTCGACTCAGGACACTATCACCGAGTCTTCGAGTAAAGATGCGGGCTCCGAAGCCCACGACGATGTCTCCGGTCCTCCTGACGCGCCTTCGCCTCCACCTCAAGGTCCTCCCGACGTGGTCAAGCCGCCAGCGTCGACGGTCTCTCCTTCTCCGGCTGACATACGCGCCGCCGAAGAGGCTTTACGAGAGGCCGAGCAATTTCGACTCGTGTTCGGCTCAAGTGACGAAGGGGGTGAATCGGATAACACCGTCCCATCAAGCAAGGTTGCTTCATCGTCCGCTACAACGTTTAAGACGATTGAAGTCTCGGGAGTAGATTCTACAGCAGGGCTTGCCCCTGTTGAAGCTGCTCCACAAGCCTCCGCGTCTTCAAAGCCGGCTCCGACTGTTCCAACAGCTGCTGCGCCAAGTGTTTCTTCGACCGAATTTCCGATCGAGATTGACGACGATGGTAATGGTGATGATGATCCCGGAGATAGCGTGGATGACGATGAACTTTCGGTGGATGATTCTCCTGATGGTACAAGTGGTGGCGGTGATGTTCCGCCACCTACCGAACATTCTAGTACAGCTGACGACGAAGATGTTAAAGATTCCGACGGCAACTGGAGCAGTCTTGGCCCTGCTCGGCCCCCGACGCCTCCCCGGCCAAATCCTTCGCCGATGGTGACCTCTCCGATCATAGTCGGTGGTCCGCCTCTTCCGTCATCGCCAAGTTCACAGGCACCACCATCTTTTCCCTCTGCCCCGGCGTCTCCTCGCCCGTTTTCTCGGACTCTCGATGCTGGGCCTGGGCGCAAGATCACGGCCACCTACACTTCGGTGCCGCGTCGTGGCGGCGCACCGTCGGTTGAGCCGTTACCTCACCGCGAGTTGCCTGGCTCTCGCCCTACGGTGCCGACCTCGTCCACCTTGCCACTGTGGGTTCTCCCGTACTTGGACATGGAGCTCACCGATGTGGGTGCCAAGAAGTGTTTCGAACGTCTCTTGAGCATGACCCTTCCAGAACCAGCCGGTGAAGTAATCGTCCGTACGACGTTGGAAGGTCTCCAAGCGTACTTCGACTACTCGAATATTGATCATCCGTAAAAGCAACTCCGGCGGCTCTATCCTCTCCAGGCGTGTCTCTTCGACACCATCAATTTCGATCCACGCGTCCCCATCTCCAAGCGTGCCCCAATTGAGACCCGCCTCACGATGATCTGGGCGAATCTTCGGGGTGACGGCGGCAAGCAGGGTGACCTTAGGTTCGCGTTATGGGAGCGTCTCCACTGTCTTCCGTTAGCTGGTATCGAGCGAGGTCTCGTCGAGGAAGCCAAGAGGGTCGCTCACGACAAGGAGCTCTGCTGAAGAAGCTCTTCAGTGAGCGCGATCGTCGTGCCGATCGTCCCCGCAACAAGTACCGTGAGAAGTAAATGGCGTGGCGGGGTTTCTTCCGGCTCTTCTGATACGCCGTTCATTCACCCCGAGTTGCTTTTGGAGCTGTCGTAGCCGTGGTACCCTATTGAAAACTTGTCGTTCGCACCCCGGACATCTGACTGGCTTTCCGAAGTTCCGGCTCTCGATGCTCACCAGCCCTGGCATACTGGATGGATGAACGCACCGCATCAGCACCCGTACAACACTACGCACTTCCAGTGCAAGTGCAATCCGGAGCTATTCAATCCTCGCGGTACGCGTTTTGTGGATGTGTACCGCAGCGTGGTCGTTGATCCGGCTCTGGGTCCACCTGAGCTGATTCCGACCTGGCGCGACCTGTTTGACTCGCCACCGGTTACCCGACGTCCTGCTCTGACGGTTGCTCCTGTTGAAGTTGGTGCCGAGGGTTCGCAGGCTCCGGATGCGACCCCAGCTGCCGAGGTTCAGCTTCCCGACGAAGAGGAGAAGGAGAGTGCGGACTCAACTTCCTTGACACTCTTGGCCACCGCTGCCAGGCAATTGGAGTCACTTTGAATCCTCGCTGCATGTTCCACAGCGTTCTCCGACACCCCAGCTAACTGTTGAGGGGTCCAGCGAGGTTTCGTTTTCAGTGGTCGCACTTCTGTCATTATTCATGTTTTCTTATTCTTAATCCACTCCCACAGCGTAATCATGTTCATGTCGTTCTTCAAATGCATATACAAACTGTTGTTGCAGTAGCTTGTTTCGTCTATTATCACAGGCTGCATCGCCCTGTGGACAGTTCACACGTGGTCCAGACACGCAAGTCTTCGTCCGCAACTTGCGCCATCTGCAGCCGATTCTCACTCTTCTTGGCTCGCAAGTAGTCGTACAGCAGACCTCCACATGACAAGTTGGATGCTGGTTCCCAAGTTGGATCTTCATAGCCAACCCACTTGACTTTGAACTCGCGTACAGCACGCTCCGTGCTCGTCGACAGTGGTGTTCTGTCGTCGAGGATGGCCTCGACTTCATATTCGCCGGCAAATTGATCTGGTTCCCAGCTGTCTTCAGGCAACAACCCCTCGTCGAAATCGAGTCTTGCTTCATTAGTCGCGTTTAGTACCAATCGAGTCTGCGGTCGACTGCTCAATTTGTTGACGGCATTAAATCTCGACACATGCACCACTGGGTGACAGAAGCGATAACCACTTCGGTCTAGCAGCTCCAGCTCGTTCAACCCTTCCACCTTGCGCTTGATCCGAAAAGGTCCATGCCACCGATAAGCTAATTTCTTCGTCAGGCCTGGTTTGACGCGCTCCATGTACAACCATGCCCGGCTCCCAATCTCAAAATAATATCTCGGTGGGGGCTCTTGCAAGATCATTTGTCTCTTCCGAAGCTTCTGGAGGGTCCACCGTGTGTTCATTACCACTTGGGCGAGGTACAGCGGCCTTTTCCAGTCGACTCAGGACATCATTATTCTTTTTAGCCCGTCGCTCTTTTTCTACAGCCTGATAATCTTTGGACATAGTGAGGGCGATCTCGTGTCGCCACGCCAGTGCGTCAGACTGCTTGCCGAGTCTTCGTTTGAGTGATGACGACATCGCCCCCGACTGCGCATCCCAAGCGTGAACGAGGTAGAACGGTGTTTCTTTCCTCGTAGTGTCCTGAGAAGTATTAATAGCGAGCACCAGCTTCTCGGCGATTTCGTCCCAGTCTTGTTGGAGAGGATCTTCCACGTACACCCGTATGGAACCCATCACCGACTTCACCGAGCGTTCCTGCTGTCCATTAGCCTGTGGCCGATAGCTCAAAGTCGCTCGTGACCTTGACTGCTTCATCTCCGCAAATGCTTGGAACACCTCGCTCATTAAGCTTGGTCGCGGTCGTGCCTGATCAATGATGGGCCTCCGAACCTTCGGTACACACATTCTTCGAACACTTGAGCAGCACTCAGCGCCGTTGTATCCGACATAGCCTTGACAATAACGAATCCCGTGAGCGAGCACTGAAATAGGAGTAACGCCGTGTTGCCCTTGCCAGATTTCGGTAGTTGGATCACAAAGTCCATCGAGACGATCTGAAAAGGTCGCTCGGCTAGAACGTTGCCAGGCTAATATCCACGAAGCTGCGGACGGCTTTTACGCGAGATGCAATCCGGACATGACCTCACATGCTTCTCCAAGTCAGCGTACAAGCCGATCCAATAATAATTGGACTTAACACGATGGAACGTTCTAACCACACCTTGATGTCCACCTTCAAGCGAGTCGTGACAGTTCTGCAAGACCTCTTGAATCATCGTTGTCGGAACCACAAGCCGCAGCTTGGGCTCTTCTTGCCAACCGTGGTCGTACTGACGATTCAATCCAAGATAGTGAAGCACGTCGTCTTCTGATAACACGAACCGGTCAGCATACTTCCAGGCATCTCGAGCTTCTTTATAACTCAGCTCTTCTGCTTGGCCTTGAAGCACCGTCTTGATGATAGACCACTTCTGCTCCCCGTCTTGTGCCACCATTATCCGTCTGCGTCGCTCACGCTGTATTGCTACCAAGTCAACATCTTCTGCATCGGGAAATGCCGCTGGTACAGTCTGGTGAGGATGGTCTAGCAAATCCTCGCCTATTGAATTCTCGTTGAACACCTCTCGTCGTTCTTCATGTTGTTCTTGAGCATTTGAGACCCCCTCGGAGTGTTCACCAGCAAACCTGACGCGTTTTTTTGCTTTTGTCTGTCGCCTAGTCATCACTGCAATATTACCAAAATCGTACTCTGGTGAGCTGTAATCAACTACGAAATTTTCGAAATTTTCCGCTTTAAAGATTCGCTGCCTGACAGTACATGTAGTTGCCGCTATGCCCCACGTGACGAAACATCTACCGAGTCTTCGTCCGGCTCGTAGAGCATTTCCTGGATACGATTCAGCGACGCCAATTCCGACTTGCGAGTTTCAGCCAATATGACACGACTGACCTTCGATTCCAGCGCTTTAGTGGCTAATGGATCCGCGGCAGCGTTGTATTTTCGTACAACGTGACGATATTACACCGATCGAAGCTTGGCCGCGACTTCCTTGTGAATACTCAGCAGCGCTAGCAGAGTTTCCTTCCTGCATGCGATCACCTCTAGTGACTGTTGAACCGCGAGCCTTGAGTCACCAACGATGACTAAGTCCTCGGCACCGTGCGCAATAGCATCCTTGACACCGTTTATCATATCTGTATACTCTGCCTCATTTACCGTGGTGGCTGAGAGGTAAGCGATTGCAGCAATCACTATCTTACACTCCGGACGGCTCCACAACACTAATGAACAGCTTCCGTAGCCCCCGTACTTTTCTGGCTTCGCTGATCCGTCAAAAGACATGACGAATCCACAGTAATTACGGGGAAGCCTGGCGTAAAGCAATGCCGGGTCCATTCGAATAGTCGGAGAGCCCTTGTTTGGAGGTGTCACCGGCGCGAATGAGTCTTCCAAGTCGACGAAGCTCGTGATGCTTGACTGCAGTAGTTGCGCGAAGGCGACATCCTTCTCCTTCACGCGCTGTACCTTCAAGTGTCATTGCGAAAGCAGCACTGCGAACTGGACTGCGCGTCCGAAGAGAGACTTCGATTTATGCACCCACTCTAACGTCGAGAATCGTGTATATACATGTAACGTATTTCCTGCCAGCTGGACGTAACAGATCTTCAACACCAACAGCAACGCCAAAACTTCCTTCTCAGCAGGATGGTAGTTCATCTCAGAGTCCTTGAGCACACGATCGAGGAATCGTACGGGGTGTAACTTGCCTTCGCGCACTTGCATAAGCGTCGTGCTCAGCGCCCTTCATTCGCGAAGAGCATGACATGAACTGCCTTCGACCAATCGAAGTGCCTGAGGATGGGTGAATGTGAAACACTCGCCTTCGATTTCTCGAAGGAACGACGTGCCACAGAAAGGCCACCTTCAGCAACAAAAACTTCATCTTTAAGCTGGTACAGCGCTGCACCGTAGACAGCAAAGTCTTAAATAAAGTGGCTGTAGTTATTAACCGCTCCAAGGAACGACTGCATGCCCCGCTTACTCGTTGGAAACGAAAGCTCGGTAATGGCCGCAAGCTTCTTCGGATCAGCCTTGATTCCTTCTGACGAAATTTTATGCGACAGAAAGTCCACCTTGGGCTGGCAGAGGACGCGCTTGGTGAAATTAGTGCTGATTTGACACTGTGCAAATCTTGCCAGCAATCGGTCCAGCGTCGCCAGGCAGCTGTCGAAAACCTCGCCACCAAAGCAAATATCATCCACAAACGATCGTCGACTGAGCACAGGTACCAGCGATGATTCGTCTAGTTCCCCGTTCGTAAACATGTCAGCGACGGGACTGTTGACGAGTTGTAGTACAGGATCGGCCTCCACCGGTGCTTCGCGGTCTGCCGCGAAATTCGTTTGAAACGACCCCTCGGTGCTTGGCCCACGACGTTCCTTGGCCTGTTCTTCAGCTAAACGCATCGTCTCCGAGTATTCAAACCAACCTCCTTTAGGTTGAACGAACCCCCAGAGTGCGTTGTCAATCATACGCTGGTAGATCATCGGCGCGTTCTTTAATCCAAAGGGCATGCGCTACCACTCGAAGTGTCCGAGTGCGCAGACAAACGCCGATACTTTACGTGCTCGCAAGGTCATCATGACCGCCCAGAAGCCGCTTGCTGCATCCAGCGAGCAGAACCATATGTAGCGCTCGAGATCGGTCAACAGATCTTCGACTAGCGGCATTGCATACTCCATTATTGCGGTGATGGCATTCACCATCTTATAATCAATGCAGAGCCGGATACCCATCCCGTTCTTTTTCATCACAATCACGATCGGCGATGCCCATGGACTGTCCGAAAAGACGATCAGTCCTGCTCGCAACAAAGCGCGTAGCAACTCGTACGTTTGCCGAGAAATTGTAGCGGCACACGTCGGGCACGATGTTTAATTGAAGCGTGCCTCTGTGTATCGATATCGCATACCGCGCCGTAGGATGGCGGCGGCAGTGCGTTACCACTAGCAATCAAAATGTGCTCGTGGTTCTTCAGTGTTGCAACCAGACGTTCCCTGCGATCGGTCAACAGCTGGGGATCAGCAACATTCGGCGCATTGTAGTCGATTGTCGTGTTGATTTCTTTGGTAAGGTCCGGCAGGAAAGCCAACTCCTTTGCGTAGTCTTCTAGGCCGATGTTGTTAGCTGGATGCTCCCATAAATCACTTCTTGTGTCCTCCGTTGCTTCATTTCCTTCGGTTGTTAACACGCGAGCAACCGACATGTTCGTCTCGCCGAAAGTCGCGACGGACTCTTCCCTCAAATCAACGTCGGTATCCGCTTCGATTTAAACTGTCGGTAATGGGTCCACCTCCTTTTCCGCCTGATTTCCAATCTCTGGGCCACCTGCCGAGTCTTTGTTCGCAATATTAAATGCGCAGGGAGCCGACATATTGGGCTGTTTACTTCTGCTCACTGGCTCGGCTGACCTTTGGCTTGACCGTTCGGCATTCGCTCCAATCTCGCAACGAACACTCGGTGCCGGGTTCATCACCTTCTGCACAACGCCCGCCTCCTTTGTACCAACCCGCGATACTTCGTTCGCTAATTTGGCTGCGCACAAGGCCGGGACAACATCGTCGTGAGTGGTGACTCCATTTGATCCAGTGCTGTTCCTTATCGCTTTCGTTGTCACCCCAGACTCGAAACGAACACTTGTACAACGTTTACCGAGCTCAGTTCGTGTGTACGCGCTACCGAGGCTTCGTTTGCATTATTGCTTCCGCCGAGAATTGTCGTATAAGTGTCCACAGGCTCTTCGGAAAATTGACCATCAGCCGAGTCCCCGGCTGTCACCCCAGACGCCAGACAGGCCTCCACTCGTTCATGTTCCTCCATGATCATTGCCTAGCGCTCTGCACATGTCAGACGATCACTAGAGTTCATTAGCGAGTCTTCAAGAGACCTTTCTAGCACCACACTGGGTTCTGGATAGTCCGGTCGCTCAACTGCCGAAGGCTGAGTCGTAAGCCATTGTTCGTAGATTTCACATTCACGCTGAAAGAGCTCGCGGGCTCTGCAACCTTCATAGGCCAGCACTTGCCAATCTTAGTCCTTCTTGGAGTCCAGACGCACATAGCCGTCACCTAGCGGCAAATCCCCATCCGGAATCCACATCGCGATCGAGTCGTGTGCTGGTAGGTACACAGTTTGGTCGGACACATTGGTCAACCGAATACTTTGAGGCCGTCCATGTCGAAACCTCACCACTGACGTGATTAGCTTGTCCGCTCGACGAAACCACAGTACGTGTTCTTCCAGCCCGACTTGACGCTTCGCTAGTCGATATTCTCGCCACTCGTGCGCTAGAATGTCCAAACGCTCAGGTGCCCCGGCGTTAACATGGGAGCCGTACTTTTCGCTGTCGATCATGTTTTTGGTCTTGATCAGTGGGATTTGAACTTCGTGCGGCAATTGCGCTGCGCCGTAAAACAGGTCCAACCGGATCCCAGCTGGGATCATAAAGTCGGTCCCGAGTACCACGTCGACGCCTGCACTCTACGCCATGACCCACATCTCGAATTCGTACACCATCTCCCATCCGAGCGTAATCTTGACGCACGCTCGTCGTGTCATAAACACCTTGTCTTCGATGATTCCTTGAATGTCAATACGGCGTCCGTGATCAGGTACGTCCCCGAGCCACAACTGCTTGGCAAAGGCGTCAGTGATCACACTAACGTTCGCTCCTGTGTCGAGGAGGATCCTCGTACGCTTGCCGTTTACAGCGCCTTGTACTAGAGCTCTCATTCTGATTCGTCGGTCGAATTTCTGGGCCAACCACCACCCCTGTCTCTCGCCAGGCTTCAACTTCATCATCTTGGAGTGACCCTTGGGCTCGTCTCGCGCTGCACTCGAAACCAAGACGAACGAGCTCGCGCGGGTGCCCTCATCAGCATCAGCACACTCTAGCCTCTCTCCAACACCTCCACCGAGGATTCTACCGCCTCCTTTTCATTTTCCGTCGCGCTCACACTTGTTACAAATTATCAGGCCATTCACTCTGCCCCATGAAAGCAAAGATACACTCTGCTTCGATTGAAGGATCGGCTAACTGTGGCAGCCCGATCGGGACCAACCCAGTCGTAGTAGGCGGGCTGCCTAGTTTAAATGACGTTCCTGAACGACGGCCTTGAGCTCTGGTGGGAGCTCCTCCTTCGTGCGTTTGGTGCGCACGAATTTGGCAAGGTCTCGGAAGTTGCGGAAACGCTCGCATTGTCCAGCATCATGAAGTTGTTTGCAGAACTTGCATCGCTTGTTGCAGTAGTAAGCGGAGTGACTCATGGCACCGCACACCGCGTATGGTCCGTACTGTGGGCGTCTGTTGTCGCGGTTGAAGTCGCATCGACCCCATTGGTCCTGATTGAACCCACGGTCACCACTCCGGCGATCTTGATTAAAGCCATTTTCGCGATCAGGCGTGTTTCCACGCGTCTGACGGTTGTCGTAACGTGCGTAGGTGCCTTCAGCGGCTGCACGGCGCTCATTTTCGTTAGCCGCGGCGAGGAATCGGTCATTTCCATCCAATCAGAAATCACCATCCGTATTTTCAGGCGGAAAGGCGTTTTACTCGTCTTGGACATCGTTGTAAGCGTTCGGATCTTCGTTTGAATACTCGGTGCCCCCCTGAGCAGCCTCACGACCCTCTAATTCAGCTAGTGGGTCATCAACCGTGGCTTCAATGAGCGTCACTCTTGGTTTATTGCGGTTGTCATCGCGGCGAAGGTCATCACGTCTATTGCTGCGGGCGTACGCATCGTCGCGTCGTGCATCTCGACTCTTGGAGTATCGATACTCACTGCCACGCTTAGCCATTCGCTCCTTGCCCTTGAAAACACCTTCGATGATCTCTTCGAGCTTGTGAATGTCGGTGACTCGAGTATGGTAGAGACTCTCCGCCAACTTGTCATCATCACACGTTGCCAGGAACTGCTGTACGTGTTCTTTCGCGTCGCGACCACTCTTATCGAAGTGTAGACGGGCGTTCCGAGCGTAGCCATTCAGCCTGTTTATGCTGTCGCACCGATGTACGTTACGTTCCCGCTTTGCAGATTAGTAACGGGACAGTGCCGTCTGCGTGAACTGCGAGCAAAAGTAGCGAATGAACGCACCACTCAACAGCTTCCACCTGCGCTTCGTCTTCTTCGGAAGTTGACGGAACCAATGAATGACTCCGTCCTGGAGACTAAACACAAATGGAATGCACCATTTGTCGGCATCTGTGTAGGTTCCAGTAATTTCGTAGACGAACCCACGGAGCCACTGCTTACAGCTCTCGCTCTTGTTGCGAGAGCCTGAGAACGGCTTGATGCGATCCAATGGTCGGTGCGATGCCATTTCAATCCTCGGTGTCGGACCCACGTCGTTCAGCGTCGCCAGCTCATTCATCTGACGCATCAACTCGACTTGAGGACCCCCCTCGTCGAACGTACGCACCAAAATGTCATGGTACCACCTTTGGAAACTCGCGCACCGCCTCGGCGACCGAACAAACCCTCGTTACCAGCGTACACACGTTGCATACGGCTCTCCGAACGTGGCGTAACCATGCGCGAATCGTGAAAGTACGATGAAGCTTCGGTAGTGCCAAAAACACCACGATCAACTCCACGCTTGGTCGGAGGAGTATGGTCGAGTCGCTGGGGTGTCTGCGGTAGGACGGATCTTCATCATGAACGGTTGGTCGACTCACAGGCTGCTTTCCAGCGTTGATGCCGACAGCGCCAAATGCCTTCCGAAGCTTCTTCTTCCATTTCTGGAGAGCAGCCCCGGCTTCATTAGGACTCCAATCTTGGAGCGACATCGTCGATGGGTACGTCTCATTCTCGAAGCCCAGCGACAATAGTAGCGAAGCTGAATCCTCGGCAACTTGGCTAGTCGACACCGAGTTGACTGGATATTGAAGTTCCTGCGCAAGCGCGGGCCAGTCGTCCTTTCGCTTGGGGATGAGCTTGAACAGCTGCATCCACTCATCATTCTGCATCAGCGCTTGTACGCGGTCGAAAACGCACTTGGCGGCTGGTGTATCACCGTCGATAGGTGGGCGAGGGCCTTCAGCAGTGTTGAATGCTTTGCACTCGCCACCGAAGGTTTAGAACCCTCGGTCCCATCGTCATAGTCTTCATAGACCGGTCCTGGTCCCGCAACGTCATCTAGCTCGTCGGCGAGGTTCCTCGAAAGGGACCTGGTCGCCCCGCTCAGCCCCGATGATAGCGTGGCCGTCTCCGGTGTGTGGTGCTGGCATTCCCACGTGAACTCTAGCTACAAATGTAGTTAGGACGTTCCCACAACAATACGTCTGCTAGGATAGCAAACGATCCTTCGGGCGGCCCTGAAGTCCCCAGTTCTGCCCTTGCACCGGGACAGACTGGACCTTGTAAACTTACTTGTACTGTATAGGCCAACCAGTAAAAATAAGAGCACCCTACTAGCACGAGCAAAGCTAATAGGTGTTATGGATCCTCGTGATCCCAACAGCGGAAGGGTACCAGGCACGGGTAAGCTTTTTACGAGGGCACCGAGTGTTCAACACTCGGTTGGATGAATAAAAGAGATGCAATACAAGCATTCCCAGTCGTGCAAATAGGCAACAATAAGCCGTCACGTAAAACCTCCCGATAGTAATAGGCCAAAAGACACAGTCTCTTGGCCTTGCCGGATAAACCCTCGCTACAGAGCTTCGAGTTCACCGACAGGCATAACACACTCAACAAGCTTGACCAGACGCTTACCTTGAAGCCGGACGTCGATCTGTGTGCTTGAGTGGAAATTCTGTTCTGTATTTATGTTTACCCTTTCGGATCTATTCCTAATAAGAAGTCCTAATCATGTATACAAATGTCAAGTGAACAATGATCCGTTATGGATCTTCTTGCACGCCAAGCGTCGTCTGCACCGTCGCATGGGCATCTTTAACAGCTCGCGCATTGTCCCAGACGGTGAGCGTGCCTTCAAAGGGTCGCTGAGGCTTCCGCGAACTCATCCCAACCGCCACCGAGGGTTCGTACCGTAGATGGTCAGTTCTTGGCCGCTGAATGCGAATCCGGCCAGTCCATTATTAATAATAAGGACAGCCCGGACTCAGTTACATATGGACCGTATCCAATATCCGCTAAGGGTTCGGTAGTGACGCCGTCGAGTCTCTTGCACCTTGGCGTCACTGTACATCTCGAGATCAAGGGTTTGTTGCTTGAACATCTTGGGCGGTGCCGCGTCTTCTTGACGGGCGATTATCCGCAACTCTAGAGAAATCACTACACCACACTACAGTTGCTCTCTCAGAGAAGAAATGGTCCCAGTCGATGGCAGCAATTTTGGTTTGAATGGTTCACCGAAAACCCCCGTGTATACGCTTCGCGGTCCATGACGAAGACGACCTTGTACAAGCATAGACACGTTACAGGATATATTATGCTGTTCTTACCACTCGGCTTTGCACTCGATATCTCGTCCCCAGCATATAAAAGCGAGGTCTTGGCGCTTAGGGAAACCGCGCAAAGCAACGTACTTGGCTTCTTGAAGACGTCCGGCTATTCAGATTTGGCATTAGGTACAGCATTAAAAGCACTTCGGATGCTACAGAAGCTCGGCAAGCTTGACGGCCTTATTTCTCAGTTTCGCGATCGCTCTGAGCGTGGAGACATCGTAGATCCTACGCCACCTGCTCGCTTGCCAAATCCGAAAAATAATATTTGGGTGTAGCCCCATCATGGTGGGCTTGCTTGCAGCATTTTCAGCGCCCCTGAATGTTGCTACGCCGGTTTTGACGAACCTACTACTACCTTTCACCCTGCGAAATTGTCTGGGGCTCGAACGGGTCACTAAGCCGATGACCTGGGACCTGCGATCAGCCGTGATGTCCCTAATGGGTATGACTTTAAGAGCATAGCGAGTTAAGAATGCATCCCTGAAGATCTTGTTTAGACGACTTTTCAGATTTGAGAGCATCCTTAAACACCCCATAGAAAGTATATATAGGGGTAGCAAGCGTCCGCGTTTGTTGTTATTTAGATGGTGGAAAGGTTGCAGTAGCTGGATTCAACAAAGTATCTAGCGAGGTTAGGTAGGGAAAGGTGAGAACAGTCCGTATTTTTGGCCACGACAATACAGAGGTTGGCTCATATTTGGTTCTGGGTTGGCCAGCCCGCCGATTCGCAGCTCATGTAGTCTGTATTTACGTTGCATACCCATAAAGTAAAGGCCGATGGCTGTCGGCACTGTAATTACACGTAGCTGTAGAGCACTCCAAGGTTGACTAAACACATTCGTTTCCCGAAGATAAATCACAAATGGCCTTTGAGCAGTTCAAGCGACAGCTCTTACAAACTGCGAATTAACCAACGCTCAGGCATCCAGAAGGCTACGAGTGAAAGCAATATCCCGGTGGGTTTCCACTAACCCGAAAACACATATATATTTATATTTTCTTCTAGATCTTCACTCGCGAAGCTCTGAAATGTATCAAAATCTATTGACATAAAGATCGTGATGGAAATCCTGTTTCGTCATATCTCCTGCGGTTCGACTGTTCTTTAACCCCTTCCTTACCGATATTCAGGCCTCCGAACACGTTAATCACGGTACTATTACGTCGTATATACGACGAAGATTTTCACAGTATATTTGTATGGCGTACATTACCGCCTGCGGGAAACTGCATAAGATTTCAACAGGTTTTGTTAGAGATGTCGTCAATTATACTACATAGATGGCGGCCTTCCTCTCCTAGATGTCGTAAGTTACCTTGGTTGACAGCGGATTTGAACTTCGTGCGGCAATTGCGCTGCGCCGTAAAACAGGTCCAACCGGATCCCAGCTGGGATCATAAAGTCGGTCCCGAGTACCACGTCGACGCCTGCACTCTACGCCATGACCCACATCTCGAATTCGTACACCATCTCCCATCCGAGCGTAATCTTGACGCACGCTCGTCGTGTCATAAACACCTTGTCTTCGATGATTCCTTGAATGTCAATACGGCGTCCGTGATCAGGTACGTCCCCGAGCCACAACTGCTTGGCAAAGGCGTCAGTGATCACACTAACGTTCGCTCCTGTGTCGAGGAGGATCCTCGTACGCTTGCCGTTTACAAGCGCCTTGTACTAGAGCTCTCATTCTGATTCGTCGGTCGAATTTCTGGGCCAACCACCACCCCTGTCTCTCGCCAGGCTTCAACTTCATCATCTTGGAGTGACCCTTGGGCTCGTCTCGCGCTGCACTCGAAACCAAGACGAACGAGCTCGCGCGGGTGCCCTCATCAGCATCAGCACACTCTAGCCTCTCTCCAACACCTCCACCGAGGATTCTACCGCCTCCTTTTCATTTTCCGTCGCGCTCACACTTGTTACAAATTATCAGGCCATTCACTCTGCCCCATGAAAGCAAAGATACACTCTGCTTCGATTGAAGGATCGGCTAACTGTGGCAGCCCGATCGGGACCAACCCAGTCGTAGTAGGCGGGCTGCCTAGTTTAAATGACGTTCCTGAACGACGGCCTTGAGCTCTGGTGGGAGCTCCTCCTTCGTGCGTTTGGTGCGCACGAATTTGGCAAGGTCTCGGAAGTTGCGGAAACGCTCGCATTGTCCAGCATCATGAAGTTGTTTGCAGAACTTGCATCGCTTGTTGCAGTAGTAAGCGGAGTGACTCATGGCACCGCACACCGCGTATGGTCCGTACTGTGGGCGTCTGTTGTCGCGGTTGAAGTCGCATCGACCCCATTGGTCCTGATTGAACCCACGGTCACCACTCCGGCGATCTTGATTAAAGCCATTTTCGCGATCAGGCGTGTTTCCACGCGTCTGACGGTTGTCGTAACGTGCGTAGGTGCCTTCAGCGGCTGCACGGCGCTCATTTTCGTTAGCCGCGGCGAGGAATCGGTCATTTCCATCCAATCAGAAATCACCATCCGTATTTTCAGGCGGAAAGGCGTTTTACTACTCGTCTTGGACATCGTTGTAAGCGTTCGGATCTTCGTTTGAATACTCGGTGCCCCCCTGAGCAGCCTCACGACCCTCTAATTCAGCTAGTGGGTCATCAACCGTGGCTTCAATGAGCGTCACTCTTGGTTTATTGCGGTTGTCATCGCGGCGAAGGTCATCACGTCTATTGCTGCGGGCGTACGCATCGTCGCGTCGTGCATCTCGACTCTTGGAGTATCGATACTCACTGCCACGCTTAGCCATTCGCTCCTTGCCCTTGAAAACACCTTCGATGATCTCTTCGAGCTTGTGAATGTCGGTGACTCGAGTATGGTAGAGACTCTCCGCCAACTTGTCATCATCACACGTTGCCAGGAACTGCTGTACGTGTTCTTTCGCGTCGCGACCACTCTTATCGAAGTGTAGACGGGCGTTCCGAGCGTAGCCATTCAGCCTGTTTATGCTGTCGCACCGATGTACGTTACGTTCCCGCTTTGCAGATTAGTAACGGGACAGTGCCGTCTGCGTGAACTGCGAGCAAAAGTAGCGAATGAACGCACCACTCAACAGCTTCCACCTGCGCTTCGTCTTCTTCGGAAGTTGACGGAACCAATGAATGACTCCGTCCTGGAGACTAAACACAAATGGAA
Source organism: Phytophthora betacei (assembly GCA_011320135.1). Taxonomy (NCBI): domain Eukaryota; phylum Oomycota; class Peronosporomycetes; order Peronosporales; family Peronosporaceae; genus Phytophthora; species Phytophthora betacei. The sequence continues at coordinate 65,599 of JAANHX010000631.1, forward strand.
TGCACCATTTGTCGGCATCTGTGTAGGTTCCAGTAATTTCGTAGACGAACCCACGGAGCCACTGCTTACAGCTCTCGCTCTTGTTGCGAGAGCCTGAGAACGGCTTGATGCGATCCAATGGTCGGTGCGATGCCATTTCAATCCTCGGTGTCGGACCCACGTCGTTCAGCGTCGCCAGCTCATTCATCTGACGCATCAACTCGACTTGAGGACCCCCCTCGTCGAACGTACGCACCAAAATGTCATGGTACCACCTTTGGAAACTCGCGCACCGCCTCGGCGACCGAACAAACCCTCGTTACCAGCGTACACACGTTGCATACGGCTCTCCGAACGTGGCGTAACCATGCGCGAATCGTGAAAGTACGATGAAGCTTCGGTAGTGCCAAAAACACCACGATCAACTCCACGCTTGGTCGGAGGAGTATGGTCGAGTCGCTGGGGTGTCTGCGGTAGGACGGATCTTCATCATGAACGGTTGGTCGACTCACAGGCTGCTTTCCAGCGTTGATGCCGACAGCGCCAAATGCCTTCCGAAGCTTCTTCTTCCATTTCTGGAGAGCAGCCCCGGCTTCATTAGGACTCCAATCTTGGAGCGACATCGTCGATGGGTACGTCTCATTCTCGAAGCCCAGCGACAATAGTAGCGAAGCTGAATCCTCGGCAACTTGGCTAGTCGACACCGAGTTGACTGGATATTGAAGTTCCTGCGCAAGCGCGGGCCAGTCGTCCTTTCGCTTGGGGATGAGCTTGAACAGCTGCATCCACTCATCATTCTGCATCAGCGCTTGTACGCGGTCGAAAACGCACTTGGCGGCTGGTGTATCACCGTCGATAGGTGGGCGAGGGCCTTCAGCAGTGTTGAATGCTTTGCACTCGCCACCGAAGGTTTAGAACCCTCGGTCCCATCGTCATAGTCTTCATAGACCGGTCCTGGTCCCGCAACGTCATCTAGCTCGTCGGCGAGGTTCCTCGAAAGGGACCTGGTCGCCCCGCTCAGCCCCGATGATAGCGTGGCCGTCTCCGGTGTGTGGTGCTGGCATTCCCACGTGAACTCTAGCTACAAATGTAGTTAGGACGTTCCCACAACAATACGTCTGCTAGGATAGCAAACGATCCTTCGGGCGGCCCTGAAGTCCCCAGTTCTGCCCTTGCACCGGGACAGACTGGACCTTGTAAACTTACTTGTACTGTATAGGCCAACCAGTAAAAATAAGAGCACCCTACTAGCACGAGCAAAGCTAATAGGTGTTATGGATCCTCGTGATCCCAACAGCGGAAGGGTACCAGGCACGGGTAAGCTTTTTACGAGGGCACCGAGTGTTCAACACTCGGTTGGATGAATAAAAGAGATGCAATACAAGCATTCCCAGTCGTGCAAATAGGCAACAATAAGCCGTCACGTAAAACCTCCCGATAGTAATAGGCCAAAAGACACAGTCTCTTGGCCTTGCCGGATAAACCCTCGCTACAGAGCTTCGAGTTCACCGACAGGCATAACACACTCAACAAGCTTGACCAGACGCTTACCTTGAAGCCGGACGTCGATCTGTGTGCTTGAGTGGAAATTCTGTTCTGTATTTATGTTTACCCTTTCGGATCTATTCCTAATAAGAAGTCCTAATCATGTATACAAATGTCAAGTGAACAATGATCCGTTATGGATCTTCTTGCACGCCAAGCGTCGTCTGCACCGTCGCATGGGCATCTTTAACAGCTCGCGCATTGTCCCAGACGGTGAGCGTGCCTTCAAAGGGTCGCTGAGGCTTCCGCGAACTCATCCCAACCGCCACCGAGGGTTCGTACCGTAGATGGTCAGTTCTTGGCCGCTGAATGCGAATCCGGCCAGTCCATTATTAATAATAAGGACAGCCCGGACTCAGTTACATATGGACCGTATCCAATATCCGCTAAGGGTTCGGTAGTGACGCCGTCGAGTCTCTTGCACCTTGGCGTCACTGTACATCTCGAGATCAAGGGTTTGTTGCTTGAACATCTTGGGCGGTGCCGCGTCTTCTTTGACGGGCGATTATCCGCAACTCTAGAGAAATCACTACACCACACTACAGTTGCTCTCTCAGAGAAGAAATGGTCCCAGTCGATGGCAGCAATTTTGGTTTGAATGGTTCACCGAAAACCCCCGTGTATACGCTTCGCGGTCCATGACGAAGACGACCTTGTACAAGCATAGACACGTTACAGGATATATTATGCTGTTCTTACCACTCGGCTTTGCACTCGATATCTCGTCCCCAGCATATAAAAGCGAGGTCTTGGCGCTTAGGGAAACCGCGCAAAGCAACGTACTTGGCTTCTTGAAGACGTCCGGCTATTCAGATTTGGCATTAGGTACAGCATTAAAAGCACTTCGGATGCTACAGAAGCTCGGCAAGCTTGACGGCCTTATTTCTCAGTTTCGCGATCGCTCTGAGCGTGGAGACATCGTAGATCCTACGCCACCTGCTCGCTTGCCAAATCCGAAAAATAATATTTGGGTGTAGCCCCATCATGGTGGGCTTGCTTGCAGCATTTTCAGCGCCCCTGAATGTTGCTACGCCGGTTTTGACGAACCTACTACTACCTTTCACCCTGCGAAATTGTCTGGGGCTCGAACGGGTCACTAAGCCGATGACCTGGGACCTGCGATCAGCCGTGATGTCCCTAATGGGTATGACTTTAAGAGCATAGCGAGTTAAGAATGCATCCCTGAAGATCTTGTTTAGACGACTTTTCAGATTTGAGAGCATCCTTAAACACCCCATAGAAAGTATATATAGGGGTAGCAAGCGTCCGCGTTTGTTGTTATTTAGATGGTGGAAAGGTTGCAGTAGCTGGATTCAACAAAGTATCTAGCGAGGTTAGGTAGGGAAAGGTGAGAACAGTCCGTATTTTTGGCCACGACAATACAGAGGTTGGCTCATATTTGGTTCTGGGTTGGCCAGCCCGCCGATTCGCAGCTCATGTAGTCTGTATTTACGTTGCATACCCATAAAGTAAAGGCCGATGGCTGTCGGCACTGTAATTACACGTAGCTGTAGAGCACTCCAAGGTTGACTAAACACATTCGTTTCCCGAAGATAAATCACAAATGGCCTTTGAGCAGTTCAAGCGACAGCTCTTACAAACTGCGAATTAACCAACGCTCAGGCATCCAGAAGGCTACGAGTGAAAGCAATATCCCGGTGGGTTTCCACTAACCCGAAAACACATATATATTTATATTTTCTTCTAGATCTTCACTCGCGAAGCTCTGAAATGTATCAAAATCTATTGACATAAAGATCGTGATGGAAATCCTGTTTCGTCATATCTCCTGCGGTTCGACTGTTCTTTAACCCCTTCCTTACCGATATTCAGGCCTCCGAACACGTTAATCACGGTACTATTACGTCGTATATACGACGAAGATTTTCACAGTATATTTGTATGGCGTACATTACCGCCTGCGGGAAACTGCATAAGATTTCAACAGGTTTTGTTAGAGATGTCGTCAATTATACTACATAGATGGCGGCCTTCCTCTCCTAGATGTCGTAAGTTACCTTGGTTGACAGCGGAAGCGACCAAAAGAGTGGCACAACAAATCGAAACACATGGTAAAACAGGAAACAAAAAATACATAAATTGAGAAAAAGTACATTAGCACCTAGCACTCAACATTGCTTGCATATCAGCTCATCGTGCTGACTCCAAAGCCTGTAGCCCAGGCAGTACTAATCCTCGTCACCACCAGCTACGTTTCCCGTTCCTTCGTCATCAGCATCGTCGCCGTGGAGCTCCAATTCCCGTCGCGTCTTCTTCCGTTCACCCACCGTCTTACCAGGGCGGCGCTGGTTGACCTTCTTGCCCAGCGCCACAGGAATACTTTGACCACAGTCAAAGTCATCATGCCAAATAGAGAAGCACGTCTTCGCTTCACCCTTGTAAGTATGCCGCGGCTTGTTACACAGCCAGCACTTGGCGTTGTCGACCGAGAAGCGCTCACAGAAGTAAGTTGTCGCGAAGGATTTTTTCTTCGGGTTGGTCCTCAGGGGTGCACACACCTTACAATACCTCTGACGTCTCTTTAGAACTCCACTTACCGTCACCCAGTCCTCCGACTGCTCCAGCTCGTGCGTCAACCGAACGGGTGCACGCCTACGCTTCTGATGGCTTGGCTGCGGCGTAACCACTACACCAGCAAAGTCTTCCGCTTTGAGCTGCAAAAGTTGGTTTTGCAGATCGCAAAACCACTCGCCCCGAGTCAGCGCTGTTGTACCGGAAAGCCGAGCCGTCTCCTTATGCGATATGTCGACTCAGCGCTGGTGAACGCAGCGACTCAGCGCTGCGTTCACCAGCGCTGAGTCGACGAACCCCAAGAACAAGCTTTTATAGTACTTGGAAACCTGGTAGAGGTCTGGAGTTAGAACGCCTGGAGGCGGAGTTGATAATGCACGTCAACTCCGCCCATCCAGCGCTGATAGTCGTTGACTGCAGCTGGGCATGGAACGGTGACCGAGCCGACCTGCTTGATGTTCCGGTTGATAGTAGAAGCTGCCATGGCCGAGCCGGTGCACAGATAATGCACCGGCTTTCGGTCCCACCAGTGAAAAGCAATCATCTGCGGCACATCAACAGAACGGGCAAACGTGAAAGTGCCGCGGGGGATTGCTGCTGGTCGTGTCTTCCGGTCGCTCTCACTTCTTTCGAGTATCCAAGCCGGTCCGTCACAATGGTGCCAATCACGTAGACTCCCATTCTTAGCAGCTCCACAGCAAGTAAAATTGACGTATAGAATCTGTCAATTAGGACAAGATGCCATTGGTGACGTGTGCTCTCATTCAGAAGTGTCTTCAGGTTACGCACGACAACAGCAGCACCTGTCTTGTTGTCGAATGAGCTATCACCATTTTCTTTAACATTACGTTTGCCAGCGTACATCTCGAATCTAGATAGTTACGACATAAGAAGTTAGATATTAGTTTGTAAGTAGAAACTTACGACATACACATTACCTGTGACAATAAGCTGTCCTGGAGCCACACAACATGAACATTTTCGATCCGTATCTATGAGGCTTATCTGGCGTAAACATACGAGTGGTGTTCCGCTTTGACGTAGAGGGCAGGACGCCTTTATCAAAAGCAAAAAACGCCCGGTAGCGACCAGCCAGTTAAAAACCGCTGCTGTAACTTGTCGACAATGGGACGCAATTTCCAGAGCTTGTCGCGCGTCCGCTCCGCTTCTTTGTCAACGAAATAAAAATCACGCAGAATATCCGTACACCGGTTACGACCCATGATTTGACCAAACGTTCCGGCGGGAACAGCGCCATCGACTGACGTCGACCAGTAAGATGAGAAACGGCACTTCTGCGGGCACAGCATACGGGCAACGAGAAGCCCAATCACATGCAGGATCTCGTGGGTCTGGTAGGCAGGAGACGCTCTCAAACGGCGGCGGATCTGGACAATGGTCTCGCGATTCTCGTGCGGGCGTCGGCTTGCCTAGATAGTATGCGCCGTGCTCGATGGTCCACTTCTTGTAGACTGTATCTATTGGTTTCCGCTCCGATCATTACCCATAGTGACTTTGGCGTGAAGTACAAAAAGGTAAGTAGCGGCGAGTGGCAAATGCGTTGCAGCTCATGCGTCGGCTGGGCATCTTCCATGTTGAGCCCAGGATACGCGGGAGCGTTTTCCTCGAATGACGACGTTGCTGGTGTCCACTGCATCCCACGTAAAGCCCCCGCTCACTGCTGAATTGCGCTCTTGCTCAGCGTCTCTGCACCAATTTGAAGCGACGTAACGAAAGCTTCGTCCATCTCCACTGCATCATTGTCCGATACCAAATCCATGTCGTCTTCAGCAGCCACGGGGCGGCCAACATCATCACTTCCTTCGTCAAAGCCTTCTGCGGCACTATCCCCGGAACTGAAGCTCTCATAAGCGTCCAAATCCGCGTCGTCTGGAGCAAAATTCACGTCACTTTTGACGCCGTTTCTCGGCCGCAAAATCCGGTCCGTTGGCGCAGCTGGTGTCGCCGCTGGGGTAGCATCGCTTTCGGCTCCAGACGCTTCTGACAGTAGTTGCAGGTTGGTGGCTGCTTCCCGATCTGGCTCCGCCGACGGTACGCTACTTAGCGATAGGTTAAACGCCCGAGCCACCGCCGCCTGCGAAAGCTCCAGATCCGAGTCGCTGGATGCTCCAAACAACTCATCCAAGGTGTTTTGGGATAGCTGAGCGGTAGTGTCGATTTGAGACGGACGGACGTCGTCAGCCACAGTATCCCCAGCACCTTCTTGGACACCTTCGGTCGCTGTGGCCTCGGCTGTTTCTATCCCGCTATCTCCGTCTGCGCTCTCGCTGCCTTCAATGCCCTGGATCAATCCAGACTCAATAGCAAACAGTACTACTGCATCCTCACCGACAAACGTTTCCGCGCCGTCTGCACTTACGTAGCTCCACTCACGCTGAATACCACGAGGACGCTTGGCTGTCCATCCTGCACCTCGCAATCACCGCCAGAGATGTCTGAAATCTATGTCACGGGCCGCTGCAGCAACAGCAGCGGGTTTGACTCGGAAGCTGGAGCGGATGCGGGCCATCCGGCAAATTGTAATGACCGGCATTGCTGGCCATTCCCTCTGTATCCGTGTATCGCATTCCCGTTATCTCCGGCTCTCCTTTCCGCACCCTACCCCTGACCTGTTTCTAACTTTTCTCGTTTGACCTTTCGGATCTTATTATTTTATAATGACTTGGATAAAGTATTGCCTGAGCCATTTCTTATTGTCGTGCGCTCTACGTCGTATGATACGACATAAGAATTCATACATGGCGTATCTTACGACGTCGGTAAGGAAGGGGTTAAAGGTGCACGATCACCATAAAGAGAATATTTTTTTTGCCTGAAAAATTGTATTCCGACTACGTGAATATGCTTGCCAGATGCGTCGGAACTTGAATTCGAACATCCACGCTTCCCCCCCATGCTTCAAAACCTACAGATTTGGCATTCCAGGTATCGTATCACTGACTGCTTCGTCTAAAGCCAACCTTCACGAATTTAAGGTGCTATCTGATACGAATGTCAGGGCCGTATCTGAAAAATAAATTCCTTGCTTCCGCGACCAGAATATGTTACCGTAATGGTAAACGGCTCGAGCGACACGTACCAAATATACAAATTAAGGATTAATTTTTGGGCCACTCAGATCTGACTTGGCAGTTATTACCTTGACCCACGTTCAGTCTAAGATGAGACGTTGCTTCAACGTCGTTACGAACTCTCCTCTAAAAAAAACGAATTCACTGCTGTTAGCCCCGTTGCAATCTTTTGATGAGCACGGAGGGTACCTGATGCGGTTGGTAAAACGGCAGCTTCACGAGAGCAAACAATGATTGCAACGCTACGAAAGTTGGTGAATGGTGCTTCAGCGGAAGCACAAGACGAGTACTGCAGCTTATTTATATCTACCATCGTGGAAATCCTCAGCACTTTTTGCAAGTCAATTGTTGGAATCTATGGCGAAGAGTACTTGCGTTCTCCGCCAGCGAATGATGTTGACGATATCCTTCGCTTAAACGAGCGTAGGGGTATGTCAGGTCTACTAGACTCACTGAATTGTACTCATTGGCGCTGAAAAACGGCCCAACAGCATGGCATGGACACTACCGAGGGAAAGAAGGACCCCCTACCGTTGTGTTGGAGGCCATTGCGAGTGCAGACCGCTGGATTTGGCGCTCTGTCTTGGTATACTAGATTCTAATAATGATTCGAACATACTCGACCAATCACCTCTAATACTTCACAGCTTTCTCAACAATACATGTCCGTGTGTTAACCCTATTGCCGCCAAAACCAAGCGTCTTGTTGTTCCCACTATGTTAGAACAGGGCAATATGCTTACGGCGCTGACAATCCACCTACTTTTGAAAAAAAGTGAACCCCGGGTATATTTTATGTTTAATCAACCAATAGCATTTGAGATAATGTGCAGAAAATCAGCTCGAAGAACAACATTTACATTAGTAATTGGAGTGTTTTTCCTTTCTACGAGCATATGAAAATTACATAAATACCCCAACACGTCGCCCATACAGCAATTAATATAATTATCCCATTCAAAGTGTGTTTGGACTACAAGTAATCACTCCCTGAAACCTCTTTAATAGCCATGTCGGACTTTACAGACATTCAAGACGCGACCTTCGTTCGCTTATTAATAGTACGAGTCGTACTGTACGACCCTATTACATCCAACGAGGTCAGAAGATTGAGTGGGATGTCATCGCAGTATGCAAGATGTTCAGAAACAAGACGAGATGTGCTTTACGTGAGCGTCTGAAAACACTAGAAAAAAAGACGCACGGAAAGCAGCTCGACCGTTTTACCAAACTATATTTGTAACAACACGTAATCAATCCACGTAGCCAGCGTTCTTCAGTACAAATTCACCCAACGTCACTACGCACGTTGCCACTCACCCATATAGAAACGTCAAAAATGGCGTGCCGCAGACTCGAACCCGTGCCAACTCCGTGACCAAGCGCAGCATCAACCGTCACAACACTACGTCGGTCCCAACTCCGTTGCCAAGCGCAGCACTAACCATCGTGCCAGTGCATAGGTGGTGTACAACAACTTTGGCACCGTATCCACCACACTCGCACCGGCGCCATCACATTCAGCACACCTAAAAAGCATAACCAACCCACGTAGCAAGTTTTCGTCAATAGAAATACACTCAATTCCACTGTACTTACCTCAGCTGCTTTCTCAATGAGGGCTGTTGTGTGTGATGAGCGACAATTTCACAAATGGACGGCTCCAAAAAGTGTCAACTCGCGCGCGTAATTATACGAAGCCGACTGTGAAAATGTGTTCAACTTCTCGCTGGGCCAACGCACTTGAAATACTTGAGGATTTATATTTAACCAATCAGGTATCTAGCGGAAAATAGAGGCGACCACGCATGTTTTACGTTTAAGTATCGCAATTCGGGTGTAGTGGTAAACCAAGCAAGTACGTGTGTTTTACATATTTAGTATTAAAATGCTATTTACAAAATCCATAAGTAAATTAGCAGCAATAGGGTTGACTACAAATTTGATGGAGCTTTGTACAACTAGATGGAATATATCCAGCATGGCATAGGTTTTAATGCAATCAGACATTCACTAATATTCGTGAAGCAATTAGAAAGGATGTTGAGTGCACCTTTAGGATTTTAAAGTCGAGTTTTGAAATATTCACTGTACCTTCGAGACTCTGGTACCAGCACAGAATGAATTATGTCATTTACCGCAGCATACAATGATAACACAGTCCCGCGGAGAGGGTGTGTCAGAGATCTGTACGGCATAGAATCAACATCAGAGCAATCTGAAAGAGAATGCCGTGTTTCCGGTTCGCGTGCAACTGTTACTGGAGTCGCTACTAGTGACAAGGGCTCTATAATAGAGTTGTGCAAACGTCTGAAGACCCTGCAAGATGAAAATACAGCCATTGTGATGCGTGAAGTCCTATACCGCCACTTCTAGAACTGGAGCACAAGCCACTACAAAATCTGAAACCATTATTCAGAAATGTAGTTACTATAAGAAAAATGAAATTTGCTATTTTATTCTAGCTGTACTATAGATCATCGTCTTGAATATCGCGGTCGTTGGGTGGAGGGGGGGGGGGGGAACGGGGTTACATGGTGTGGAACACACAGGGTACGAAGTACCCTGAGAGTTAACAAAATCTCAGTTCATAAGTTGGAGAGTTAACAAGGTCTTTCAGTACGCTGGCTGAAAGCCACGCGTTATGCATTTGATTAGGTCTAACTATGCTAGATAGTTAAACAGATACATTTACCCCTAGGTGGCTTGGCCGCAATAATAGTACATAAAACACTTTTGATTTTGAAGCATTAAAAATTAAGGTATTAACTTTGAGCCCTGGTCGTGGGCTGTAAGCTCCTTTGGATAAGGAACTTAGTATTAGTGACTCTTTGAGTCGAACGTCTTCCTCTGACACTAAAGCTACGGCAGCCCCGCTGCACTTGGTAGCACTTGTAGTCAATCCCGCTCCTGAGTCGGTTGACTATATCCTCTGCGAGGATGGAACACCCCGTGTTCGTGAAGTTGCCCCCGGCGTAGCAGGACGCGCTTACTAAGCTTATGTCCTTGCTTGGCCCGGAGGGCGTGGCTCATCTTGCATCGCAAGGCCTAGAGGCGGTCACCGCCAGGCTGGAATCGTTCTCACGCTACGAGAACGCGCTCTTGGAGCACGTCCAAGAGAAGATGAGCGCCACAACGGAGGCGGCGTCGATGACGCGTGAAGAGTCTATGAGACTGAAACCGCTCATGGTGAGCGTAAAAACCTTCGAGGGGAAGGATGGAGAGAATCTCCTTCTCTGGACCCGTGAGGTCGAGATGGACATGGGATCGGCCCTGCTCCAGTCTAAGCATCTGCGCGTGGCGCTGGCTATCTCCAGGCTTGGAGATCGCGCTCGCGAATGGGCACTTACGTGCGGCACGTCTGTTGACGCTGCATTTCCTACTTGGGATCAGCTGAAGCAACAACTTTCGCGTGTGTTCGCGCCGCCTAATCAGGTGTACCGTATCCGGTCGAAGTTCCTTGCTACCCGACAGGGTAAGAAAGAGTTATTGGACTATGGCCAAGAGTTGAGAGCTCTTATCGCCGGAATGGCAGCGGTCCCTCTTCCGGAACTGGTCAGCGTGACCGTGTTCATGGAGGGACTTCGTGTGAGCGCAGCTCGAACGGAAGTATTCCGTGTACACCTAGCTCTTTCGAAAAGGCGGTGGATGTGGTATTGAATGCCGAGCACAACTTCAGGTCGGCTCGACCTGGTTGGAGCGCTGGTAGCGCGAGCTCTTCGAGTGGTCCGGAGCCGATGGACCTCAGCTGTGCTGAAGACAGAGAAGCGGAGCTTCTTGCTGCGGAGCAACGCGCCGACATCCGCCGATGCTTTGGGTGCGATAGCACTAAGCACTTGAGGGCCTATTGCCCTCTGCGCAAGAAGCGCGAGGCTCCGGCGGGCCAACCGTCCGGGTCATCGCCGGGAAACGGCAGCTCCCAGTAGGCGCGGGGCGGCCTACTGGGGAAGAACTGAGTTCTGTTGTGCCTCGAGGTGGTAGAGGGCGACCGGGCTCAACCCCGAAGAGAGCTGAACTCTCTTACGAGAAGAGTGTGTGCAAGCTGGGCTTGCTGATCGTTCAAGCGAACGTGAAGGGCCTTGCAAAGCCATGGAGAATCTTGATTGACCCAGGAGCCTCGGGCAACTACGCTCGTCGCTCCAGCCTGGAAGGGAGTCAGCTGTAGGCTGAGGCACTGGAAGTGCTAACGAGAGATACAATCTCTGTCCGTCTCGCGACGGGGACACTGGTAACGGTGTCGAAAGTTTCTGTCGACCTTGGAGTGGAGTTTGATATCTTCAAAAGCGTAGAACGCTGTTCGGTCTTAGACCTGGATGCGAGGTATGACCTCATCCTTGGCATGTCATGGCTGGAACGCCATGAACCATGGATCGACTGGAAGGCGAAAGCGCTGGGTGCGTCGCACCCTGCTCCTAGTGGAGCTTTGGTGAGCCATGAACCCACCCCTGCTAGGAAGCTCAAGCGCTTTTGGTGCGAGCACGAGGTCGAGGCGGCCGTAGTGCTGGACATTGGTATGGCAGAAATTGTTAGCAACGAGGGTGTTGTTTGCCCTGAGGGCGTACGTGGTGCGGCACGTTATCCGCTGAGCGGTGCAGGTCAGGTCAATGACCAACTGCTGGGTCCTGGTGAGGACGAGCGCGGAGTGGCGCGTAATCCACTGAGTGGTACGAATCTGGTCGATAACCTACCACTGCGTGGCCCGAGGGCCGCGGTCGACTGCGAGTCGAGGCCTCATGGGCGCGGCCCAGGAGATGCAAGTGAAGTGACACCTAGTTCACTGTGTGAGGGTCAAGGACCTCTTGGCTCTCAGCCGAGTGGCTTGCGAGACACTGTATCCTCTTCGAGGAGTGATGGTGCTGCTGCACCCGGTGGTGGTGATGGAGATGTCGCCACATCGCCCTCATCCGGCCGGGCTCGGTCGCGGAGGGAGAGGAGAAGGAGACGCAGGGCGTCTGTGATGTCTTCGACGTCGGACGATGTGTCCAACGTGACGAGCGGTGATGCTCCACGTGATTGCTGTGAACAGCTGTACACACTCGTGAACGGAGTGATGGGGGAGGTAGAAGGCGACATCAGCCTTGACACTCAGCCCGCTGCAGATGATCTGCTAGAGCTGGACGAGATGTCCATTGCCAAGTTTGGCGAAGCCTTAAAGGCAGGCGAGCTAGCCGAGGTGGTCTTGCTGGGATCTGAGGAGGAGTTGAACTCCTCATCCGTCGTGGACGACGCGGTCCTAGAGGACACCAAGAAGGCGCTGAGCGCAAGAAGTGGATCGGCGATCCTCAAAAATCCTTCGGATCCCTTCTACCCGGTGGTGAAGGAGTATGGAGACGTTGTCTCGAAAGACCCACCGACGGGCCTGCCTCCGGATCGAGGCGTGTGTCATGAGATTGACCTGGTTCCTGGAACCAAATACTGCGTAACAAGGCAATGGCCTTTGCCGAGAGAGCAGTGTGACGTCATTGACGCATTCTTCCGTGCGAAGCACGAGGCAGGGATGGTGCGTGAGAGTAAGTCTCCGCACTCGACACCCACGTTCTGTGTCAGAAAGCCGAACGGCAAGTGGCGCATTGTTCATGCTTTTAACAAGCTAAATGCGGCCACTATCCCGGCGCAAACGCCGATTCCTCGCAAGGATGTTCTGCAGAACAACATGGTAGGCTGTACGTTGTACAGCGCGCTCGACTTGGTCGATGGCTACTACCAATTGCTCATGAGAGCGAGCGACATTCCGCTGACAGCGGTGTGTACTCCGAGCGGTATGCTCTGGGAGTGGCTGGTGATGCCCCAGGGGCTGTCGAACGCACCAGCAACGTTCAATCGTCTTGTGACGCAGTTATTTAGGTCCCACCGGGCTTACGCTCAGACGTACTTTGACGATATATTCGTCCATAGTCGTGCTGAGCACGGAAAGGCAGACGTGGAGAACCACATTGACCACTTGCGAGCGGTGTTCGAGTGCATGCGCACTAATAAGTTGTATGCCAACTTGGACAAGTGCGTCTTTGGCGCGGAGGAAATACCTTTCCTCGGGTGCTTCATTGGGAAGCGTGGCTTACGGGCAGATCCTGCCAAAGTCAAGGCCATCGTGGACTGGCCGGTTCCCAAGAACCAAAAGGCTTACGCAAGGAGCTAGGCTTAGCCAATTACTTACACAAGTACAACGCGAACTACGCGTATATGACCCGACCATTATCAGATCTCCTTAAGAAGGACGCACCGTGGTGCTCGAACGTCGAGCACGACGGAGCCTTTGATGCTGTGAAGGAGAGCCTCCTCCAGGCTCCGATCCTAGCACTACCGGACCCGGATCGTCCGTTTAGCGTCGTCTGTGACGCCTCCGATTTTGCAATCGGTTGTGCGTTACTGTAAGCAGACGCCGAAGGGCGTGAACGCGTGATTGCGTTTGAGTCTCGCCAGCTCAAAGCCGCAGAAAAGAACTATCCAGCTCACTCCAAAGAGCTACTTGCAATGAAGTATGCTCTAGTCAAATTCAGGGTACACCCGCTAGGCTCTAAGCCTTTTGTGATCTTTACTGATCATGCGTCGCTACGCACTGCGACACAGTCGCCTCATCTCTCTCAGAGAATGGCAAGATGGATTTCCTTCTTTGCCGAGTTCGAGGTGAAGTACAAGCCGGGGCGGCTTAATGTAGTGGCCGATGCGCTCTCGCGCAGGCCGGACTACGAGTTAGCCCATGTCAGGACAGTGACGTCGTCAGTGTCTGACTTGATATGCGGAGCGTATGCACAGGACGGCATGTGGGTAGCGCTGCTACGACCTCTTGGGAGCGAAGCGTTTAAAAAATCTGACAAGGAATTGTCTGGGCGCTTACGCGCCAGGCTGCATCGATACTCGCTCTACGGCAGCCTGCTGTACTACAGCACCGACGCTGAGGATAACCCTCGTGTAGGCGTTCCTCGTGATGAGAATATGAAGTATCGAATCCTCTATGAGGTTCATGATACGCCCGTGGGCGGGCACTTCGTTCGGGAGAAGACCCATGGCTCGGTGAGCTCGATGGACCGGTGGCCCAAGATGTATAAGTGGGACGGCAGCAATGTACGCACGTGTGAGACGTGCCAACGGACGAAGTCCGGGCCAAGCACGGCAGCACCATTGGCGAGTTTGCCTGTCCCCAAGGGATGTTGGCAGTCCATGAGTATGGACTTTGTGTTTGGCCATCCTAAGGATAAAGCGAGAAACACGGGTATTGTGGTCTTTGTAGACTGATTGAGCAAGATGGCTCATTTAGCGGCGGTGCCGGACACCATAGATGGTGAAGGTACAGCTTTGCTGTTTTTAGACCGAGTCTATTGCCAACATGGCTTGCCTGAGGCAATTGTCTCGGATCGAGACCCGCACTTCACCGCGAAGTTCTGGACGTCCCTCTTCAGAGTGCTCGGAGCTCGTTTGGACATGTCAACAGCGGACCATCCGCAGACCGATGGTCAAACCGAACGTGTAAAACGCGTTGTGGCGGATATCCTCCGAAGCGTATTCGCTGAAGCGCCAAAACGCTGGAGCGAGAGGCTCCCACTCGTTGAGTTCGCATCATATAATGCAGTGCGCGCCTCGACAGGCTACACTCCATTCTATGTGAACGGCTTGGTTAACCCTCGCGTTCCACTGACGCCGCCACGTAGTGGCTCAGGGCTTGTAAGGAAGGGATAGCCAAGACCCGCACTTCACCGCGAAGTTCTGGACGTCCCTCTTCAGAGTGCTCGGAGCTCGTTTTGACATGTCAACAGCGGACCATCCGCAGACCGATGGTCAAACCGAACGTGTAAATCGCGTTGTGGCGGATATCCTCCGAAGCGTATTCGCTGAAGCGCCAAAACGCTGGAGCGAGAGGCTCCCACTCGTTGAGTTCGCATCATATAATGCAGTGCGCGCCTCGACAGGCTACACTCCATTCTATGTGAACGGCTTGGTTAACCCTCGCGTTCCACTGACGCCGCCACGTAGTGGCTCAGGGCTTGTAAGGAAGGGATAGCCAAGACCCGCACTTCACCGCGAAGTTCTGGACGTCCCTCTTCAGAGTGCTCGGAGCTCGTTTTGACATGTCAACAGCGGACCATCCGCAGACCGATGGTCAAACCGAACGTGTAAATCGCGTTGTGGCGGATATCCTCCGAAGCGTATTCGCTGAAGCGCCAAAACGCTGGAGCGAGAGGCTCCCACTCGTTGAGTTCGCATCATATAATGCAGTGCGCGCCTCGACAGGCTACACTCCATTCTATGTGAACGGCTTGGTTAACCCTCGCGTTCCACTGACGCCGCCACGTAGTGGCTCAGGGCTTGTAAGGAAGGGATAGCCAAGACCCGCACTTCACCGCGAAGTTCTGGACGTCCCTCTTCAGAGTGCTCGGAGCTCGTTTGGACATGTCAACAGCGGACCATCCGCAGACTGATGGTCAAACCGAACGTGTAAATCGCGTTGTGGCGGATATCCTCCGAAGCGTATTCGCTGAAGCGCCAAAACGCTGGAGCGAGAGGCTCCCACTCGTTGAGTTCGCATTAAATAATGCAGTGCGCGCCTCGACAGGCTACACTCCATTCTATGTGAACGGCTTGGTTAACCCTCGCGTTCCACTGACGCCGCCACGTAGTGGCTCAGGGCTTGTAAGGAAGGGATAGCCAAGACCCGCACTTCACCGCGAAGTTCTGGACGTCCCTCTTCAGAGTGCTCGGAGCTCGTTTTGACATGTCAACAGCGGACCATCCGCAGACCGATGGTCAAACCGAACGTGTAAATCGCGTTGTGGCGGATATCCTCCGAAGCGTATTCGCTGAAGCGCCAAAACGCTGGAGCGAGAGGCTCCCACTCGTTGAGTTCGCATCATATAATGCAGTGCGCGCCTCGACAGGCTACACTCCATTCTATGTGAACGGCTTGGTTAACCCTCGCGTTCCACTGACGCCGCCACGTAGTGGCTCAGGGCTTGTAAGGAAGGGATAGCCAAGACCCGCACTTCACCGCGAAGTTCTGGACGTCCCTCTTCAGAGTGCTCGGAGCTCGTTTGGACATGTCAACAGCGGACCATCCGCAGACTGATGGTCAAACCGAACGTGTAAATCGCGTTGTGGCGGATATCCTCCGAAGCGTATTCGCTGAAGCGCCAAAACGCTGGAGCGAGAGGCTCCCACTCGTTGAGTTCGCATTAAATAATGCAGTGCGCGCCTCGACAGGCTACACTCCATTCTATGTGAACGGCTTGGTTAACCCTCGCGTTCCACTGACGCCGCCACGTAGTGGCTCAGGGCTTGTAAGGAAGGGATAGCCAAGACCCGCACTTCACCGCGAAGTTCTGGACGTCCCTCTTCAGAGTGCTCGGAGCTCGTTTTGACATGTCAACAGCGGACCATCCGCAGACCGATGGTCAAACCGAACGTGTAAATCGCGTTGTGGCGGATATCCTCCGAAGCGTATTCGCTGAAGCGCCAAAACGCTGGAGCGAGAGGCTCCCACTCGTTGAGTTCGCATCATATAATGCAGTGCGCGCCTCGACAGGCTACACTCCATTCTATGTGAACGGCTTGGTTAACCCTCGCGTTCCACTGACGCCGCCACGTAGTGGCTCAGGGCTTGTAAGGAAGGGATAGCCAAGACCCGCACTTCACCGCGAAGTTCTGGACGTCCCTCTTCAGAGTGCTCGGAGCTCGTTTGGACATGTCAACAGCGGACCATCCGCAGACTGATGGTCAAACCGAACGTGTAAATCGCGTTGTGGCGGATATCCTCCGAAGCGTATTCGCTGAAGCGCCAAAACGCTGGAGCGAGAGGCTCCCACTCGTTGAGTTCGCATTAAATAATGCAGTGCGCGCCTCGACAGGCTACACTCCATTCTATGTGAACGGCTTGGTTAACCCTCGCGTTCCACTGACGCCGCCACGTAGTGGCTCAGGGCTTGTAAGGAAGGGATAGCCAAGACCCGCACTTCACCGCGAAGTTCTGGACGTCCCTCTTCAGAGTGCTCGGAGCTCGTTTGGACATGTCAACAGCGGACCATCCGCAGACCGATGGTCAAACCGAACGTGTAAATCGCGTTGTGGCGGATATCCTCCGAAGCGTATTCGCTGAAGCGCCAAAACGCTGGAGCGAGAGGCTCCCACTCGTTGAGTTCGCATCATATAATGCAGTGCGCGCCTCGACAGGCTACACTCCATTCTATGTGAACGGCTTGGTTAACCCTCGCGTTCCACTGACGCCGCCACGTAGTGGCTCAGGGCTTGTAAGGAAGGGATAGCCAAGACCCGCACTTCACCGCGAAGCTCTGGACGTCCCTCTTCAGAGTGCTCGGAGCTCGTTTGGACATGTCAACAGCGGACCATCCGCAGACTGATGGTCAAACCGAACGTGTAAATCGCGTTGTGGCGGATATCCTCCGAAGCGTATTCGCTGAAGCGCCAAAACGCTGGAGCGAGAGGCTCCCACTCGTTGAGTTCGCATTAAATAATGCAGTGCGCGCCTCGACAGGCTACACTCCATTCTATGTGAACGGCTTGGTTAACCCTCGCGTTCCACTGACGCCGCCACGTAGTGGCTCAGGGCTTGTAAGGAAGGGATAGCCAAGACCCGCACTTCACCGCGAAGTTCTGGACGTCCCTCTTCAGAGTGCTCGGAGCTCGTTTGGACATGTCAACAGCGGACCATCCGCAGACCGATGGTCAAACCGAACGTGTAAATCGCGTTGTGGCGGATATCCTCCGAAGCGTATTCGCTGAAGCGCCAAAACGCTGGAGCGAGAGGCTCCCACTCGTTGAGTTCGCATCATATAATGCAGTGCGCGCCTCGACAGGCTACACTCCATTCTATGTGAACGGCTTGGTTAACCCTCGCGTTCCACTGACGCCGCCACGTAGTGGCTCAGGGCTTGTAAGGAAGGGATAGCCAAGACCCGCACTTCACCGCGAAGTTCTGGACGTCCCTCTTCAGAGTGCTCGGAGCTCGTTTGGACATGTCAACAGCGGACCATCCGCAGACTGATGGTCAAACCGAACGTGTAAATCGCGTTGTGGCGGATATCCTCCGAAGCGTATTCGCTGAAGCGCCAAAACGCTGGAGCGAGAGGCTCCCACTCGTTGAGTTCGCATTAAATAATGCAGTGCGCGCCTCGACAGGCTACACTCCATTCTATGTGAACGGCTTGGTTAACCCTCGCGTTCCACTGACGCCGCCACGTAGTGGCTCAGGGCTTGTAAGGAAGGGATAGCCAAGACCCGCACTTCACCGCGAAGTTCTGGACGTCCCTCTTCAGAGTGCTCGGAGCTCGTTTGGACATGTCAACAGCGGACCATCCGCAGACCGATGGTCAAACCGAACGTGTAAATCGCGTTGTGGCGGATATCCTCCGAAGCGTATTCGCTGAAGCGCCAAAACGCTGGAGCGAGAGGCTCCCACTCGTTGAGTTCGCATCATATAATGCAGTGCGCGCCTCGACAGGCTACACTCCATTCTATGTGAACGGCTTGGTTAACCCTCGCGTTCCACTGACGCCGCCACGTAGTGGCTCAGGGCTTGTAAGGAAGGGATAGCCAAGACCCGCACTTCACCGCGAAGTTCTGGACGTCCCTCTTCAGAGTGCTCGGAGCTCGTTTGGACATGTCAACAGCGGACCATCCGCAGACTGATGGTCAAACCGAACGTGTAAATCGCGTTGTGGCGGATATCCTCCGAAGCGTATTCGCTGAAGCGCCAAAACGCTGGAGCGAGAGGCTCCCACTCGTTGAGTTCGCATTAAATAATGCAGTGCGCGCCTCGACAGGCTACACTCCATTCTATGTGAACGGCTTGGTTAACCCTCGCGTTCCACTGACGCCGCCACGTAGTGGCTCAGGGCTTGTAAGGAAGGGATAGCCAAGACCCGCACTTCACCGCGAAGTTCTGGACGTCCCTCTTCAGAGTGCTCGGAGCTCGTTTGACATGTCAACAGCGGACCATCCGCAGACCGATGGTCAAACCGAACGTGTAAATCGCGTTGTGGCGGATATCCTCCGAAGCGTATTCGCTGAAGCGCCAAAACGCTGGAGCGAGAGGCTCCCACTCGTTGAGTTCGCATCATATAATGCAGTGCGCGCCTCGACAGGCTACACTCCATTCTATGTGAACGGCTTGGTTAACCCTCGCGTTCCACTGACGCCGCCACGTAGTGGCTCAGGGCTTGTAAGGAAGGGATAGCCAAGACCCGCACTTCACCGCGAAGTTCTGGACGTCCCTCCTTCAGAGTGCTCGGAGCTCGTTTGGACATGTCAACAGCGGACCATCCGCAGACTGATGGTCAAACCGAACGTGTAAATCGCGTTGTGGCGGATATCCTCCGAAGCGTATTCGCTGAAGCGCCAAACGCTGGAGCGAGAGGCTCCCACTCGTTGAGTTCGCATCATATAATGCAGTGCGCGCCTCGACAGGCTACACTCCATTCTATGTGAACGGCTTGGTTAACCCTCGCGTTCCACTGACGCCGCCACGTAGTGGCTCAGGGCTTGTAAGGAAGGGATAGCCAAGACCCGCACTTCACCGCGAAGTTCTGGACGTCCCTCTTCAGAGTGCTCGGAGCTCGTTTGGACATGTCAACAGCGGACCATCCGCAGACCGATGGTCAAACCGAACGTGTAAATCGCGTTGTGGCGGATATCCTCCGAAGCGTATTCGCTGAAGCGCCTAAACGCTGGAGCGAGAGGCTCCCACTCGTTGAGTTCGCATTAAATAATGCAGTGCGCGCCTCGACAGGCTACACTCCATTCTATGTGAACGGCTTGGTTAACCCTCGCGTTCCACTGACGCCGCCACGTAGTGGCTCAGGGCTTGTAAGGAAGGGATAGCCAAGACCCGCACTTCACCGCGAAGTTCTGGACGTCCCTCTTCAGAGTGCTCGGAGCTCGTTTGGACATGTCAACAGCGGACCATCCGCAGACCTGATGGTCAAAACCGAACGTGTAAATCGCGTTGTGGCGGATATCCTCCGAAGCGTATTCGCTGAAGCGCCAAAACGCTGGAGCGAGAGGCTCCCACTCGTTGAGTTCGCATCATATAATGCAGTGCGCGCCTCGACAGGCTACACTCCATTCTATGTGAACGGCTTGGTTAACCCTCGCGTTCCACTGACGCCGCCACGTAGTGGCTCAGGGCTTGTAAGGAAGGGATAGCCAAGACCCGCACTTCACCGCGAAGTTCTGGACGTCCCTCTTCAGAGTGCTCGGAGCTCGTTTGGACATGTCAACAGCGGACCATCCGCAGACTGATGGTCAAACCGAACGTGTAAATCGCGTTGTGGCGGATATCCTCCGAAGCGTATTCGCTGAAGCGCCAAAACGCTGGAGCGAGAGGCTCCCACTCGTTGAGTTCGCATCATATAATGCAGTGCGCGCCTCGACAGGCTACACTCCATTCTATGTGAACGGCTTGGTTAACCCTCGCGTTCCACTGACGCCGCCACGTAGTGGCTCAGGGCTTGTAAGGAAGGGATAGCCAAGACCCGCACTTCACCGCGAAGTTCTGGACGTCCCTCCTCAGAGTGCTCGGAGCTCGTTTGGACATGTCAACAGCGGACCATCCGCAGACTGATGGTCAAACCGAACGTGTAAATCGCGTTGTGGCGGATATCCTCCGAAGCGTATTCGCTGAAGCGCCAAAACGCTGGAGCGAGAGGCTCCCACTCGTTGAGTTCGCATTAAATAATGCAGTGCGCGCCTCGACAGGCTACACTCCCATTCTATGTGAACGGCTTGGTTAACCCTCGCGTTCCACTGACGCCGCCACGTAGTGGCTCAGGGCTTGTAAGGAAGGGATAGCCAAGACCCGCACTTCACCCGCGAAGTTCTGGGACGTCCCTCTTCAGAGTGCTCGGAGCTCGTTTGGACCATGTCAACAGCGGACCATCCGCAGACTGATGGTCAAACCGAACGTGTAAATCGCGTTTGTGGCGGATATCCTCCGAAGCGTATTCGCTGAAAGCGCCAAAAACGCTGGAGCGAGAGGCTCCCACTCGTTGAGTTCGCATCATATAATGCAGTGCGCGCCTCGACAGGCTACACTCCATTCTATGTGAACGGCTTGGTTAACCCTCGCGTTCCACTGACGCCGCCACGTATTGGCTACAGGGCTTGTAAGGAAGGGATAGCCAAGACCCGCACTTCACCGCGAAGTTCTGGACGTCCCTCTTCAGAGTGCTACGGAGCTCGTTTGGACATGATCAAACAGCGGACCATCCGCAGACTGATGGTCAAACCGAAACGTGTAAATCGCGGTTGTGGCGGATATCCTCCGAAGCGGTATTCGCTGAAGCGCCAAAACGCTGGGAGCGAGAGGCTCCCACTCGTTGAGTTTCGCATACATATAATGCAGTGCGCGCCTCGACAGGCTACACTCCATTCTATGTGAACGGCTTGGTTAACCCTCGCGTTCCACTGACGCCGCCACGTAGTGGCTCAGGGCTTGTAAGGAAGGGATAGCCAAGACCCGCACTTCACCGCGAAGTTCTGGACGTCCCTCTTCAGAGTGCTCGGAGCTCGTTTGGGACATGTCAACAGCGGACCATCCGCAGACTGATGGTCAAACCGAACGTGTAAATCGCGTTGTGGCGGATATCCTCCGAAGCGTATTCGCTGAAGCGCCAAAACGCTGGAGCGAGAGGCTCCCACTCGTTGAGTTCGCATCATATAATGCAGTGCGCGCCTCGACAGGCTACACTCCATTCTATGTGAACGGCTTGTTAACCCTCGCGTTCCACTGACGCCGCCACGTAGTGGCTCAGGGCTTGTAAGGAAGGGATAGCCAAGACCCGCACTTCACCGCGAAGTTCTGGACGTCCCTCTTCAGAGTGCTCGGAGCTCGTTTGGACATGTCAACAGCGGACCATCCGCAGACCGATGGTCAAACCGAACGTGTAAATCGCGTTGTGGCGGATATCCTCCGAAGCGTATTCGCTGAAGCGCCAAAACGCTGGAGCGAGAGGCTCCCACTCGTTGAGTTCGCATCATATAATGCAGTGCGCGCCCTCGACAGGCTACACTCCATTCTATGTGAACGGCTTGGTTAACCCTCGCGTTCCACTGACGCGCCACGTAGTGGCTCACGGGCTTGTAAGGAAGGGATAGCCAAGACCCGCACTTCACCGCGAAGTTCTGGACGTCCCCTCTTCAGAGTGCTCGGAGCTCGTTTGGACATGGTCCAACAGCGGACCATCCGCAGACCGATGGTCAAAAACCGAACGTGTAAATCGCGTTGTGTCGGATATCCTCCGAAGCGTATCGCTTGAAGCGCCTAAACGCTGGAGCGAGAGGCTCCCACTCGTTGAGTTCGCATTCATATAATGCAGTGCGCGCCTCGACAGGCTACACTCCATTCTATGTGAAACGGCTTAGTTAACCCTCGCGTTTCCACTGACGCCGCCACGTAGTGGGCTCAGGGCTTGTAAGGAAGGGATAGCCAAGACCCGCACTTCACCGCGAAGTTCTGGACGTCCCTCTTCAGAGTGCTCGGAGCTCGTTTGGACATGTCAACAGCGGACCATCCGCAGACCGATGGTCAAACCGAACGTGTAAATCGCGTTGTGGCGGATATCCTCCGAAGCGTATTCGCTGAAGCGCCAAAACGCTGGAGCGAGAGGCTCCCACTCGTTGAGTTCGCATCATATAATGCAGTGCGCGCCTCGACGGCTACCACTCCATTCCTATGTGAACGGCTTGGTTAACCCTCGCGTTCCACTGACGCCGCCACGTAAGTGGCTCAGGGCTTGTAAGGAAGGGATAGCCAAGACCCGCACTTCACCGCGAAGTTCTGGACGTCCCTCTTCAGAGTGCTCGGAGCTCGTTTGGACATGTCAACAGGCGGACCATCCGCAGACCGATGGTCAAACCGAACGTGTAAATCGCGTTGTGGCGGATATCCTCCGAAGCGTATTCGCTGAAGCGCCTAAAACGCTGGAGCGAGAGCTCCCACTCGTTGAGTTCGCATATAATAATGCAGTGCGCGCCTCGACAAGGCTACACTCCATTCTATGTGAACGGCTTAGTTAACCCTCGCGTTCCACTGACGACCGCCACGTAGTGGCTCAGGGCTTGTAAGGAAGGGATAGCCAAGACCCGCACTTCACCGCGAAGTTCTGGACGTCCCTCTTCAGAGTGCTCGGAGCTCGTTTGGACATGTCAACAGCGGACCATCCGCAGACCGATGGTCAAACCGAACGTGGTAAATCGCGTTGTGGCGGATATCCTCCGAAGCGTATTCGCTGAAGCGCCTAAACGCTGGAGCGAGAGGCTCCCACTCGTTGAGTTCGCATCATATAATGCAGTGCGCGCCTCGACAGGCTACACTCCATTCTATGTGAACGGCTTGGTTAACCCTCGCGTTCCACTGACGCCGCCACGTAGTGGCTCAGGGCTTGTAAGGAAGGGATAGCCAAGACCCGCACTTCAACCGCGAAGTTCTGGACGTCCCTCTTCAGAGTGCTCGGAGCTCGTTTGGACATGTCAACAGCGGACCATCCGCAGACTGATGGTCAAACCGAACGTGTAAATCGCGTTGTGGCGGATATCCTCCGAAGCGTATTCGCTGAAGCGCCAAAACGCTGGAGCGAGAGGCTCCCACTCGTTGAGTTCGCATCATATAATGCAGTGCGCGCCTCGACAGGCTACACTCCATTCTATGTGAACGGCTTGGTTAACCCTCGCGTTCCACTGACGCCGCCACGTAGTGGCTCAGGGCTTGTAAGGAAGGGATAGCCAAGACCCGCACTTCACCCGCGAAGTTCTGGACGTCCCTCTTCAGAGTGCTCGGAGCTCGTTTGGACATGTCAACAGCGGACCATCCGCAGACCGATGGTCAAACCGAACGTGTAAATCGCGGTTGTGGCGGATATCCTCCGAAGCGTATTCGCTGAAGCGCCAAAACGCTGGAGCGAGAGGCTCCCACTCGTTGAGTTCGCATCATATAATGCAGTGCGCGCCTCGACAGGCTACACTCCATTCTATGTGAACGGCTTGGTTAACCCTCGCGTTCCACTGACGCCGCCACGTAGTGGCTCAGGGCTTGTAAGGAAGGGATAGCCAAGACCCGCACTTCACCGCGAAGTTCTGGACGTCCCTCTTCAGAGTGCTCGGAGCTCGTTTGGACATGTCAACAGCGGACCATCCGCAGACCGATGGTCAAACCGAACGTGTAAATCGCGTTGTGGCGGATATCCTCCGAAGCGTATTCGCTGAAGCGCCAAAACGCTGGAGCGAGAGGCTCCCACTCGTTGAGTTCGCATAAATAATGCAGTGCGCGCCTCGACAGGCTACACTCCATTCTATGTGAACGGCTTGGTTAACCCTCGCGTTCCACTGACGCCGCCACGTAGTGGCTCAGGGCTTGTAAGGAAGGATAGCCAAGACCCGCACTTCACCGCGAAGTTCTGGACGTCCCTCTTCAGAGTGCTCGGAGCTCGTTTGGACATGTCAACAGCGGACCATCCGCAGACCTGATGGTCAAACCGAACGGTGTAAATCGCGTTGTGGCGGATATCCTCCGAAGCGTATTCGCTGAAGCGCCTAAAACGCTGGAGCGAGAGGCTCCCACTCGTTGAGTTCGCATCATATAATGCAGTGCGCGCCTCGACAAGGCTACACTCCATTCTATGTGAACGGCTTGGTTAACCCTCGCGTTCCACTGACGCCGCCACGTAGTGGCTCAGGGCTTGTAAGGAGAGGGATAGCCAAGACCCGCACTTCAACCGCGAAGTTCTGGACTTCCCTCTTCAGAGTGCTCGGAGCTCGTTTGGACATGTCAACAGCGGACCATCCGCAGACCGATGGTCAAACCGAACGTGTAAATCGCGTTGTGGCGGATATCCACTCCGAAGCGTATTCGCTGAAGCGGCCATAAACGCTGGAGCGAGAGGCTCCCACTCGTTGAGTTCGCATTAAATAATGCAGTGCGCAGCCTCGACAGGCTACACTCCATTCTATGTGAACGGCTTGGTTAACCCTCGCTTTCCACTGACGCCGCCACGTAGTGGCTCAGGGCTTGTAGGAAGGGATAGCCAAGACCCGCACTTCACCGCGAAGTTCTGGACGTCCCTCTTCAGAGTGCTCGGAGCTCGTTTGGACAATGTCAACAGCGGACGCATCCGCAGACCGATGGTCAAACCGAACGTGTAAATCGCGTTGTGGCGGATATCCTCCGAAGCGTATTCGCTGAAGCGCCTAAACGCTGGAGCGAGAGGCTCCCCCTCGTTGAAGTTCAGCATTAATAATGCAGTGCGCGCCTCGACAGGCTACACTCCATTCTATGTGAACGGCTTGGTTAACCCTCGCGTTCCACTGAGCGCCGCCACGTAGTGGCTCAGGGCTGGTAAGGAAGGGATAGCCAGACCCGCACTTCACCGCGAAGTTCTGGACGTCCCTCTTCAGAGTGCTCGGAGCTCGTTTGGACATGTCAACAGCGGACCATCCGCAGACCGATGGTCAAACCGAACGTGTAAATCGCGTTGTGGCGGATATCCTCCGAAGCGTATTCGCTGAAAGCGCCAAACGCTGGAAGCGAGAGGCTCCCACTCGTTGAGTTCGCATTAAATAATGCAGTGCGCGCCTCGAACAGGCTACACTCCCATTCTATGTGAACGGCTTGGTTATACCCTCGCGTTCCACTGACGCGCCGCCACGTAGTGGCTCAGGGGCTTGTAAGGAAGGGATAGCCAAGACCCGCACTTCACCGCGAAGTTCTGGACGTCCCTCTTCAGAGTGCTCGAGCTCGTTTGGACATGTCAACAGCGGACCATCCGCAACCGATGGTCAAACCGAACGTGTAAATCGCGTTGTGGCGGATATCCTCCGAAGCGTATTCGCTGAAGCGCCTAAACGCTGGAGCGAGAGGCTCCCACTCGTTGAGTTCGCATTAAATACATGCAGTGCGCGCCTCGACATGCTACACTCCATTCTATGTGAACGGCTTGGTTAACCCTCGCGTTCCACTGACGCCGCCACGTAGTGGCTCAGGGCTTGTAAGGAAGGGATAGCCAAGACCCCGCACTTCACCGCGAAGTTCTGGACGTCCCTCTTCAGAGTGCTCGGAGCTCGTTTGGACATGTCAAAGCGGACCATCCGCAGACCGATGGTCAAACCGAACGTGTAAATCGCGTTGTGGCGGATATCCTCCGAAGCGTATTCGCTGAAGCGCCAAAACGCTGGAGCGAGAGGCTCCCACTCGTTGAGTTCGCATCATTAAATAATGCAGTGCGCGCCTCGACAGGCTACACTCCATTCTATGTGAACGGCTTGGTTAACCCTCGCGTTCCACTGACGCCGCCACGTAGTGGCTCAGGGCTTGTAAGGAAGGGATAGCCAAGACCCGCACTTCACCGCGAAGTTCTGGACGTCCCTCTTCAGA
The DNA here is from genome assembly GCA_011320135.1 of Phytophthora betacei. Taxonomy (NCBI): domain Eukaryota; phylum Oomycota; class Peronosporomycetes; order Peronosporales; family Peronosporaceae; genus Phytophthora; species Phytophthora betacei. Next base: position 92,116 of record JAANHX010000631.1, read on the forward strand.
GTGCTCGGAGCTCGTTTGGACATGTCAACAGCGGACCATCCGCAGACGATGGTCAAACCGAACGTGTAAATCGCGTTGTGGCGGATATCCTCCGAAGCGTATTCGCTGAAGCGCCAAACGCTGGAGCGAGAGGCTCCCCTCGTTGAGTTCGCATCAATAATGCAGTGCGCGCCTCGACAGGCTACACTCCATTCTATGTGAACGGCTTGGTTAACCCTCGCGTTCCACTGACGCCGCCACGTAGTGGCTCAGGGCTTGTAAGGAAGGGATAGCCAAGACGCACTTCACCGCGAAGTTCTGGACGTCCCTCTCAGAGTGCTCGGAGCTCGTTGGACATGTCAACAGCGGACCATCCGCAGACCGATGGTCAAACCGAACGTGTAAATCGCGTTGTGGCGGATATCCTCCGAAGCGTATTCGCTGAAGCGCCAAAACGCTGGAGCGAGAGGCTCCCACTCGTTGAGTTCGCATAAATAATGCAGTGCGCGCCTCGACAGGCTACACTCCATTCTATGTGAACGGCTTGGTTAACCCTCGCGTTCCACTGACGCCGCCACGTAGTGGCTCAGGGCTTGTAAGGAAGGGATAGCCAAGACCCGCACTTCACCGCGAAGTTCTGGACGTCCCTCTTCAGAGTGCTCGGAGCTCGTTTTGGACATGTCAACAGCGGACCATCCGCAGACCGATGGTCAAACCGAACGTGTAAATCGCGTTGTGGCGGATATCCTCCGAAGCGTATTCGCTGAAGCGCCAAAAACGCTGGAGCGAGAGGCTCCCACTCGT
>JAANHX010000632.1:0-46104 GCA_011320135.1 Phytophthora betacei
ACATGGCTTGCCTGAGGCAATTGTCTCGGATCGAGACCCGCACTTCACCGCGAAGTTCTGGACGTCCCTCTTCAGAGTGCTCGGAGCTCGTTTGGACATGTCAACAGCGGACCATCCGCAGACCGATGGTCAAACCGAACGTGTAAATCGCGTTGTGGCGGATATCCTCCGAAGCGTATTCGCTGAAGCGCCAAAACGCTGGAGCGAGAGGCTCCCACTCGTTGAGTTCGCATCATATAATGCAGTGCGCGCCTCGACAGGCTACACTCCATTCTATGTGAACGGCTTGGTTAACCCTCGCGTTCCACTGACGCCGCCACGTAGTGGCTCAGGGCTTGTAAGGAAGGGATAGCCAAGACCCGCACTTCACCGCGAAGTTCTGGACGTCCCTCTTCAGAGTGCTCGGAGCTCGTTTGGACATGTCAACAGCGGACCATCCGCAGACCGATGGTCAAACCGAACGTGTAAATCGCGTTGTGGCGGATATCCTCCGAAGCGTATTCGCTGAAGCGCCAAAACGCTGGAGCGAGAGGCTCCCACTCGTTGAGTTCGCATCATATAATGCAGTGCGCGCCTCGACAGGCTACACTCCATTCTATGTGAACGGCTTGGTTAACCCTCGCGTTCCACTGACGCCGCCACGTAGTGGCTCAGGGCTTGTAAGGAAGGGATAGCCAAGACCCGCACTTCACCGCGAAGTTCTGGACGTCCCTCTTCAGAGTGCTCGGCTCGGAGCTCGTTTGGACATGTCAACAGCGGACCATCCGCAGACCGATGGTCAAACCGAACGTGTAAATCGCGTTGTGGCGGATATCCTCCGAAGCGTATTCGCTGAAGCGCCAAAACGCTGGAGCGAGAGGCTCCCACTCGTTGAGTTCGCATCATATAATGCAGTGCGCGCCTCGACAGGCTACACTCCATTCTATGTGAACGGCTTGGTTAACCCTCGCGTTCCACTGACGCCGCCACGTAGTGGCTCAGGGCTTGTAAGGAAGGGATAGCCAAGACCCGCACTTCACCGCGAAGTTCTGGACGTCCCTCTTCAGAGTGCTCGGAGCTCGTTTGGACATGTCAACAGCGGACCATCCGCAGACTGATGGTCAAACCGAACGTGTAAATCGCGTTGTGGCGGATATCCTCCGAAGCGTATTCGCTGAAGCGCCAAAACGCTGGAGCGAGAGGCTCCCACTCGTTGAGTTCGCATAATAATGCAGTGCGCGCCTCGACAGGCTACACTCCATTCTATGTGAACGGCTTGGTTAACCCTCGCGTTCCACTGACGCCGCCACGTAGTGGCTCAGGGCTTGTAAGGAAGGGATAGCCAAGACCCGCACTTCACCGCGAAGTTCTGGACGTCCCTCTTCAGAGTGCTCGGAGCTCGTTTGGACATGTCAACAGCGGACCATCCGCAGACCGATGGTCAAACCGAACGTGTAAATCGCGTTGTGGCGGATATCCTCCGAAGCGTATTCGCTGAAGCGCCAAAACGCTGGAGCGAGAGGCTCCCACTCGTTGAGTTCGCATCATATAATGCAGTGCGCGCCTCGACAGGCTACACTCCATTCTATGTGAACGGCTTGGTTAACCCTCGCGTTCCACTGACGCCGCCACGTAGTGGCTCAGGGCTTGTAAGGAAGGGATAGCCAAGACCCGCACTTCACCGCGAAGTTCTGGACGTCCCTCTTCAGAGTGCTCGGAGCTCGTTTGGACATGTCAACAGCGGACCATCCGCAGACCGATGGTCAACCGAACGTGTAAATCGCGTTGTGGCGGATATCCTCCGAAGCGTATTCGCTGAAGCGCCAAAACGCTGGAGCGAGAGGCTCCCACTCGTTGAGTTCGCATTAAATAATGCAGTGCGCGCCTCGACAGGCTACACTCCATTCTATGTGAACGGCTTGGTTAACCCTCGCGTTCCACTGACGCCGCCACGTAGTGGCTCAGGGCTTGTAAGGAAGGGATAGCCAAGACCCGCACTTCACCGCGAAGTTCTGGACGTCCCTCTTCAGAGTGCTCGGAGCTCGTTTGGACATGTCAACAGCGGACCATCCGCAGACCGATGGTCAAACCGAACGTGTAAATCGCGTTGTGGCGGATATCCTCCGAAGCGTATTCGCTGAAGCGCCAAAACGCTGGAGCGAGAGGCTCCCACTCGTTGAGTTCGCATCATATAATGCAGTGCGCGCCTCGACAGGCTACACTCCATTCTATGTGAACGGCTTGGTTAACCCTCGCGTTCCACTGACGCCGCCACGTAGTGGCTCAGGGCTTGTAAGGAAGGGATAGCCAAGACCCGCACTTCACCGCGAAGTTCTGGACGTCCCTCTTCAGAGTGCTCGGAGCTCGTTTGGACATGTCAACAGCGGACCATCCGCAGACTGATGGTCAAACCGAACGTGTAAATCGCGTTGTGGCGGATATCCTCCGAAGCGTATTCGCTGAAGCGCCAAAACGCTGGAGCGAGAGGCTCCCACTCGTTGAGTTCGCATTAAATAATGCAGTGCGCGCCTCGACAGGCTACACTCCATTCTATGTGAACGGCTTGGTTAACCCTCGCGTTCCACTGACGCCGCCACGTAGTGGCTCAGGGCTTGTAAGGAAGGGATAGCCAAGACCCGCACTTCACCGCGAAGTTCTGGACGTCCCTCTTCAGAGTGCTCGGAGCTCGTTTGGACATGTCAACAGCGGACCATCCGCAGACCGATGGTCAAACCGAACGTGTAAATCGCGTTGTGGCGGATATCCTCCGAAGCGTATTCGCTGAAGCGCCAAAACGCTGGAGCGAGAGGCTCCCACTCGTTGAGTTCGCATCATATAATGCAGTGCGCGCCTCGACAGGCTACACTCCATTCTATGTGAACGGCTTGGTTAACCCTCGCGTTCCACTGACGCCGCCACGTAGTGGCTCAGGGCTTGTAAGGAAGGGATAGCCAAGACCCGCACTTCACCGCGAAGTTCTGGACGTCCCTCTTCAGAGTGCTCGGAGCTCGTTTGGACATGTCAACAGCGGACCATCCGCAGACCGATGGTCAAACCGAACGTGTAAATCGCGTTGTGGCGGATATCCTCCGAAGCGTATTCGCTGAAGCGCCAAAACGCTGGAGCGAGAGGCTCCCACTCGTTGAGTTCGCATCATATAATGCAGTGCGCGCCTCGACAGGCTACACTCCATTCTATGTGAACGGCTTGGTTAACCCTCGCGTTCCACTGACGCCGCCACGTAGTGGCTCAGGGCTTGTAAGGAAGGGATAGCCAAGACCCGCACTTCACCGCGAAGTTCTGGACGTCCCTCTTCAGAGTGCTCGGAGCTCGTTTGGACATGTCAACAGCGGACCATCCGCAGACCGATGGTCAAACCGAACGTGTAAATCGCGTTGTGGCGGATATCCTCCGAAGCGTATTCGCTGAAGCGCCAAAACGCTGGAGCGAGAGGCTCCCACTCGTTGAGTTCGCATCATATAATGCAGTGCGCGCCTCGACAGGCTACACTCCATTCTATGTGAACGGCTTGGTTAACCCTCGCGTTCCACTGACGCCGCCACGTAGTGGCTCAGGGCTTGTAAGGAAGGGATAGCCAAGACCCGCACTTCACCGCGAAGTTCTGGACGTCCCTCTTCAGAGTGCTCGGAGCTCGTTTGGACATGTCAACAGCGGACCATCCGCAGACCGATGGTCAAACCGAACGTGTAAATCGCGTTGTGGCGGATATCCTCCGAAGCGTATTCGCTGAAGCGCCAAAACGCTGGAGCGAGAGGCTCCCACTCGTTGAGTTCGCATCATATAATGCAGTGCGCGCCTCGACAGGCTACACTCCATTCTATGTGAACGGCTTGGTTAACCCTCGCGTTCCACTGACGCCGCCACGTAGTGGCTCAGGGCTTGTAAGGAAGGGATAGCCAAGACCCGCACTTCACCGCGAAGTTCTGGACGTCCCTCTTCAGAGTGCTCGGAGCTCGTTTGGACATGTCAACAGCGGACCATCCGCAGACCGATGGTCAAACCGAACGTGTAAATCGCGTTGTGGCGGATATCCTCCGAAGCGTATTCGCTGAAGCGCCAAAACGCTGGAGCGAGAGGCTCCCACTCGTTGAGTTCGCATCATATAATGCAGTGCGCGCCTCGACAGGCTACACTCCATTCTATGTGAACGGCTTGGTTAACCCTCGCGTTCCACTGACGCCGCCACGTAGTGGCTCAGGGCTTGTAAGGAAGGGATAGCCAAGACCCGCACTTCACCGCGAAGTTCTGGACGTCCCTCTTCAGAGTGCTCGGAGCTCGTTTGGACATGTCAACAGCGGACCATCCGCAGACTGATGGTCAAACCGAACGTGTAAATCGCGTTGTGGCGGATATCCTCCGAAGCGTATTCGCTGAAGCGCCAAAACGCTGGAGCGAGAGGCTCCCACTCGTTGAGTTCGCATCATATAATGCAGTGCGCGCCTCGACAGGCTACACTCCATTCTATGTGAACGGCTTGGTTAACCCTCGCGTTCCACTGACGCCGCCACGTAGTGGCTCAGGGCTTGTAAGGAAGGGATAGCCAAGACCCGCACTTCACCGCGAAGTTCTGGACGTCCCTCTTCAGAGTGCTCGGAGCTCGTTTGGACATGTCAACAGCGGACCATCCGCAGACCGATGGTCAAACCGAACGTGTAAATCGCGTTGTGGCGGATATCCTCCGAAGCGTATTCGCTGAAGCGCCAAAACGCTGGAGCGAGAGGCTCCCACTCGTTGAGTTCGCATCATATAATGCAGTGCGCGCCTCGACAGGCTACACTCCATTCTATGTGAACGGCTTGGTTAACCCTCGCGTTCCACTGACGCCGCCACGTAGTGGCTCAGGGCTTGTAAGGAAGGGATAGCCAAGACCCGCACTTCACCGCGAAGTTCTGGACGTCCCTCTTCAGAGTGCTCGGAGCTCGTTTGGACATGTCAACAGCGGACCATCCGCAGACCGATGGTCAAACCGAACGTGTAAATCGCGTTGTGGCGGATATCCTCCGAAGCGTATTCGCTGAAGCGCCAAAACGCTGGAGCGAGAGGCTCCCACTCGTTGAGTTCGCATCATATAATGCAGTGCGCGCCTCGACAGGCTACACTCCATTCTATGTGAACGGCTTGGTTAACCCTCGCGTTCCACTGACGCCGCCACGTAGTGGCTCAGGGCTTGTAAGGAAGGGATAGCCAAGACCCGCACTTCACCGCGAAGTTCTGGACGTCCCTCTTCAGAGTGCTCGGAGCTCGTTTGGACATGTCAACAGCGGACCATCCGCAGACCGATGGTCAAACCGAACGTGTAAATCGCGTTGTGGCGGATATCCTCCGAAGCGTATTCGCTGAAGCGCCAAAACGCTGGAGCGAGAGGCTCCCACTCGTTGAGTTCGCATCATATAATGCAGTGCGCGCCTCGACAGGCTACACTCCATTCTATGTGAACGGCTTGGTTAACCCTCGCGTTCCACTGACGCCGCCACGTAGTGGCTCAGGGCTTGTAAGGAAGGGATAGCCAAGACCCGCACTTCACCGCGAAGTTCTGGACGTCCCTCTTCAGAGTGCTCGGAGCTCGTTTGGACATGTCAACAGCGGACCATCCGCAGACCGATGGTCAAACCGAACGTGTAAATCGCGTTGTGGCGGATATCCTCCGAAGCGTATTCGCTGAAGCGCCAAAACGCTGGAGCGAGAGGCTCCCACTCGTTGAGTTCGCATCATATAATGCAGTGCGCGCCTCGACAGGCTACACTCCATTCTATGTGAACGGCTTGGTTAACCCTCGCGTTCCACTGACGCCGCCACGTAGTGGCTCAGGGCTTGTAAGGAAGGGATAGCCAAGACCCGCACTTCACCGCGAAGTTCTGGACGTCCCTCTTCAGAGTGCTCGGAGCTCGTTTGGACATGTCAACAGCGGACCATCCGCAGACCGATGGTCAAACCGAACGTGTAAATCGCGTTGTGGCGGATATCCTCCGAAGCGTATTCGCTGAAGCGCCAAAACGCTGGAGCGAGAGGCTCCCACTCGTTGAGTTCGCATCATATAATGCAGTGCGCGCCTCGACAGGCTACACTCCATTCTATGTGAACGGCTTGGTTAACCCTCGCGTTCCACTGACGCCGCCACGTAGTGGCTCAGGGCTTGTAAGGAAGGGATAGCCAAGACCCGCACTTCACCGCGAAGTTCTGGACGTCCCTCTTCAGAGTGCTCGGAGCTCGTTTGGACATGTCAACAGCGGACCATCCGCAGACCGATGGTCAAACCGAACGTGTAAATCGCGTTGTGGCGGATATCCTCCGAAGCGTATTCGCTGAAGCGCCAAAACGCTGGAGCGAGAGGCTCCCACTCGTTGAGTTCGCATCAAATAATGCAGTGCGCGCCTCGACAGGCTACACTCCATTCTATGTGAACGGCTTGGTTAACCCTCGCGTTCCACTGACGCCGCCACGTAGTGGCTCAGGGCTTGTAAGGAAGGGATAGCCAAGACCCGCACTTCACCGCGAAGTTCTGGACGTCCCTCTTCAGAGTGCTCGGAGCTCGTTTGGACATGTCAACAGCGGACCATCCGCAGACCGATGGTCAAACCGAACGTGTAAATCGCGTTGTGGCGGATATCCTCCGAAGCGTATTCGCTGAAGCGCCAAAACGCTGGAGCGAGAGGCTCCCACTCGTTGAGTTCGCATCATATAATGCAGTGCGCGCCTCGACAGGCTACACTCCATTCTATGTGAACGGCTTGGTTAACCCTCGCGTTCCACTGACGCCGCCACGTAGTGGCTCAGGGCTTGTAAGGAAGGGATAGCCAAGACCCGCACTTCACCGCGAAGTTCTGGACGTCCCTCTTCAGAGTGCTCGGAGCTCGTTTGGACATGTCAACAGCGGACCATCCGCAGACCGATGGTCAAACCGAACGTGTAAATCGCGTTGTGGCGGATATCCTCCGAAGCGTATTCGCTGAAGCGCCAAAACGCTGGAGCGAGAGGCTCCCACTCGTTGAGTTCGCATCATATAATGCAGTGCGCGCCTCGACAGGCTACACTCCATTCTATGTGAACGGCTTGGTTAACCCTCGCGTTCCACTGACGCCGCCACGTAGTGGCTCAGGGCTTGTAAGGAAGGGATAGCCAAGACCCGCACTTCACCGCGAAGTTCTGGACGTCCCTCTTCAGAGTGCTCGGAGCTCGTTTGGACATGTCAACAGCGGACCATCCGCAGACCGATGGTCAAACCGAACGTGTAAATCGCGTTGTGGCGGATATCCTCCGAAGCGTATTCGCTGAAGCGCCAAAACGCTGGAGCGAGAGGCTCCCACTCGTTGAGTTCGCATCATATAATGCAGTGCGCGCCTCGACAGGCTACACTCCATTCTATGTGAACGGCTTGGTTAACCCTCGCGTTCCACTGACGCCGCCACGTAGTGGCTCAGGGCTTGTAAGGAAGGGATAGCCAAGACCCGCACTTCACCGCGAAGTTCTGGACGTCCCTCTTCAGAGTGCTCGGAGCTCGTTTGGACATGTCAACAGCGGACCATCCGCAGACTGATGGTCAAACCGAACGTGTAAATCGCGTTGTGGCGGATATCCTCCGAAGCGTATTCGCTGAAGCGCCAAAACGCTGGAGCGAGAGGCTCCCACTCGTTGAGTTCGCATCATATAATGCAGTGCGCGCCTCGACAGGCTACACTCCATTCTATGTGAACGGCTTGGTTAACCCTCGCGTTCCACTGACGCCGCCACGTAGTGGCTCAGGGCTTGTAAGGAAGGGATAGCCAAGACCCGCACTTCACCGCGAAGTTCTGGACGTCCCTCTTCAGAGTGCTCGGAGCTCGTTTGGACATGTCAACAGCGGACCATCCGCAGACCGATGGTCAAACCGAACGTGTAAATCGCGTTGTGGCGGATATCCTCCGAAGCGTATTCGCTGAAGCGCCAAAACGCTGGAGCGAGAGGCTCCCACTCGTTGAGTTCGCATCAATAAATGCAGTGCGCGCCTCGACAGGCTACACTCCATTCTATGTGAACGGCTTGGTTAACCCTCGCGTTCCACTGACGCCGCCACGTAGTGGCTCAGGGCTTGTAAGGAAGGGATAGCCAAGACCCGCACTTCACCGCGAAGTTCTGGACGTCCCTCTTCAGAGTGCTCGGAGCTCGTTTGGACATGTCAACAGCGGACCATCCGCAGACCGATGGTCAAACCGAACGTGTAAATCGCGTTGTGGCGGATATCCTCCGAAGCGTATTCGCTGAAGCGCCAAAACGCTGGAGCGAGAGGCTCCCACTCGTTGAGTTCGCATTATATAATGCAGTGCGCGCCTCGACAGGCTACACTCCATTCTATGTGAACGGCTTGGTTAACCCTCGCGTTCCACTGACGCCGCCACGTAGTGGCTCAGGGCTTGTAAGGAAGGGATAGCCAAGACCCGCACTTCACCGCGAAGTTCTGGACGTCCCTCTTCAGAGTGCTCGGAGCTCGTTTGGACATGTCAACAGCGGACCATCCGCAGACCGATGGTCAAACCGAACGTGTAAATCGCGTTGTGGCGGATATCCTCCGAAGCGTATTCGCTGAAGCGCCAAAACGCTGGAGCGAGAGGCTCCCACTCGTTGAGTTCGCATCATATAATGCAGTGCGCGCCTCGACAGGCTACACTCCATTCTATGTGAACGGCTTGGTTAACCCTCGCGTTCCACTGACGCCGCCACGTAGTGGCTCAGGGCTTGTAAGGAAGGGATAGCCAAGACCCGCACTTCACCGCGAAGTTCTGGACGTCCCTCTTCAGAGTGCTCGGAGCTCGTTTGGACATGTCAACAGCGGACCATCCGCAGACCGATGGTCAAACCGAACGTGTAAATCGCGTTGTGGCGGATATCCTCCGAAGCGTATTCGCTGAAGCGCCAAAACGCTGGAGCGAGAGGCTCCCACTCGTTGAGTTCGCATCATATAATGCAGTGCGCGCCTCGACAGGCTACACTCCATTCTATGTGAACGGCTTGGTTAACCCTCGCGTTCCACTGACGCCGCCACGTAGTGGCTCAGGGCTTGTAAGGAAGGGATAGCCAAGACCCGCACTTCACCGCGAAGTTCTGGACGTCCCTCTTCAGAGTGCTCGGAGCTCGTTTGGACATGTCAACAGCGGACCATCCGCAGACCGATGGTCAAACCGAACGTGTAAATCGCGTTGTGGCGGATATCCTCCGAAGCGTATTCGCTGAAGCGCCAAAACGCTGGAGCGAGAGGCTCCCACTCGTTGAGTTCGCATCATATAATGCAGTGCGCGCCTCGACAGGCTACACTCCATTCTATGTGAACGGCTTGGTTAACCCTCGCGTTCCACTGACGCCGCCACGTAGTGGCTCAGGGCTTGTAAGGAAGGGATAGCCAAGACCCGCACTTCACCGCGAAGTTCTGGACGTCCCTCTTCAGAGTGCTCGGAGCTCGTTTGGACATGTCAACAGCGGACCATCCGCAGACCGATGGTCAAACCGAACGTGTAAATCGCGTTGTGGCGGATATCCTCCGAAGCGTATTCGCTGAAGCGCCAAAACGCTGGAGCGAGAGGCTCCCACTCGTTGAGTTCGCATCATATAATGCAGTGCGCGCCTCGACAGGCTACACTCCATTCTATGTGAACGGCTTGGTTAACCCTCGCGTTCCACTGACGCCGCCACGTAGTGGCTCAGGGCTTGTAAGGAAGGGATAGCCAAGACCCGCACTTCACCGCGAAGTTCTGGACGTCCCTCTTCAGAGTGCTCGGAGCTCGTTTGGACATGTCAACAGCGGACCATCCGCAGACCGATGGTCAAACCGAACGTGTAAATCGCGTTGTGGCGGATATCCTCCGAAGCGTATTCGCTGAAGCGCCAAAACGCTGGAGCGAGAGGCTCCCACTCGTTGAGTTCGCATCATATAATGCAGTGCGCGCCTCGACAGGCTACACTCCATTCTATGTGAACGGCTTGGTTAACCCTCGCGTTCCACTGACGCCGCCACGTAGTGGCTCAGGGCTTGTAAGGAAGGGATAGCCAAGACCCGCACTTCACCGCGAAGTTCTGGACGTCCCTCTTCAGAGTGCTCGGAGCTCGTTTGGACATGTCAACAGCGGACCATCCGCAGACCGATGGTCAAACCGAACGTGTAAATCGCGTTGTGGCGGATATCCTCCGAAGCGTATTCGCTGAAGCGCCAAAACGCTGGAGCGAGAGGCTCCCACTCGTTGAGTTCGCATCATATAATGCAGTGCGCGCCTCGACAGGCTACACTCCATTCTATGTGAACGGCTTGGTTAACCCTCGCGTTCCACTGACGCCGCCACGTAGTGGCTCAGGGCTTGTAAGGAAGGGATAGCCAAGACCCGCACTTCACCGCGAAGTTCTGGACGTCCCTCTTCAGAGTGCTCGGAGCTCGTTTGGACATGTCAACAGCGGACCATCCGCAGACCGATGGTCAAACCGAACGTGTAAATCGCGTTGTGGCGGATATCCTCCGAAGCGTATTCGCTGAAGCGCCAAAACGCTGGAGCGAGAGGCTCCCACTCGTTGAGTTCGCATCATATAATGCAGTGCGCGCCTCGACAGGCTACACTCCATTCTATGTGAACGGCTTGGTTAACCCTCGCGTTCCACTGACGCCGCCACGTAGTGGCTCAGGGCTTGTAAGGAAGGGATAGCCAAGACCCGCACTTCACCGCGAAGTTCTGGACGTCCCTCTTCAGAGTGCTCGGAGCTCGTTTGGACATGTCAACAGCGGACCATCCGCAGACCGATGGTCAAACCGAACGTGTAAATCGCGTTGTGGCGGATATCCTCCGAAGCGTATTCGCTGAAGCGCCAAAACGCTGGAGCGAGAGGCTCCCACTCGTTGAGTTCGCATCATATAATGCAGTGCGCGCCTCGACAGGCTACACTCCATTCTATGTGAACGGCTTGGTTAACCCTCGCGTTCCACTGACGCCGCCACGTAGTGGCTCAGGGCTTGTAAGGAAGGGATAGCCAAGACCCGCACTTCACCGCGAAGTTCTGGACGTCCCTCTTCAGAGTGCTCGGAGCTCGTTTGGACATGTCAACAGCGGACCATCCGCAGACCGATGGTCAAACCGAACGTGTAAATCGCGTTGTGGCGGATATCCTCCGAAGCGTATTCGCTGAAGCGCCAAAACGCTGGAGCGAGAGGCTCCCACTCGTTGAGTTCGCATCATATAATGCAGTGCGCGCCTCGACAGGCTACACTCCATTCTATGTGAACGGCTTGGTTAACCCTCGCGTTCCACTGACGCCGCCACGTAGTGGCTCAGGGCTTGTAAGGAAGGGATAGCCAAGACCCGCACTTCACCGCGAAGTTCTGGACGTCCCTCTTCAGAGTGCTCGGAGCTCGTTTGGACATGTCAACAGCGGACCATCCGCAGACCGATGGTCAAACCGAACGTGTAAATCGCGTTGTGGCGGATATCCTCCGAAGCGTATTCGCTGAAGCGCCAAAACGCTGGAGCGAGAGGCTCCCACTCGTTGAGTTCGCATCATATAATGCAGTGCGCGCCTCGACAGGCTACACTCCATTCTATGTGAACGGCTTGGTTAACCCTCGCGTTCCACTGACGCCGCCACGTAGTGGCTCAGGGCTTGTAAGGAAGGGATAGCCAAGACCCGCACTTCACCGCGAAGTTCTGGACGTCCCTCTTCAGAGTGCTCGGAGCTCGTTTGGACATGTCAACAGCGGACCATCCGCAGACCGATGGTCAAACCGAACGTGTAAATCGCGTTGTGGCGGATATCCTCCGAAGCGTATTCGCTGAAGCGCCAAAACGCTGGAGCGAGAGGCTCCCACTCGTTGAGTTCGCATCATATAATGCAGTGCGCGCCTCGACAGGCTACACTCCATTCTATGTGAACGGCTTGGTTAACCCTCGCGTTCCACTGACGCCGCCACGTAGTGGCTCAGGGCTTGTAAGGAAGGGATAGCCAAGACCCGCACTTCACCGCGAAGTTCTGGACGTCCCTCTTCAGAGTGCTCGGAGCTCGTTTGGACATGTCAACAGCGGACCATCCGCAGACCGATGGTCAAACCGAACGTGTAAATCGCGTTGTGGCGGATATCCTCCGAAGCGTATTCGCTGAAGCGCCAAAACGCTGGAGCGAGAGGCTCCCACTCGTTGAGTTCGCATCATATAATGCAGTGCGCGCCTCGACAGGCTACACTCCATTCTATGTGAACGGCTTGGTTAACCCTCGCGTTCCACTGACGCCGCCACGTAGTGGCTCAGGGCTTGTAAGGAAGGGATAGCCAAGACCCGCACTTCACCGCGAAGTTCTGGACGTCCCTCTTCAGAGTGCTCGGAGCTCGTTTGGACATGTCAACAGCGGACCATCCGCAGACCGATGGTCAAACCGAACGTGTAAATCGCGTTGTGGCGGATATCCTCCGAAGCGTATTCGCTGAAGCGCCAAAACGCTGGAGCGAGAGGCTCCCACTCGTTGAGTTCGCATCATATAATGCAGTGCGCGCCTCGACAGGCTACACTCCATTCTATGTGAACGGCTTGGTTAACCCTCGCGTTCCACTGACGCCGCCACGTAGTGGCTCAGGGCTTGTAAGGAAGGGATAGCCAAGACCCGCACTTCACCGCGAAGTTCTGGACGTCCCTCTTCAGAGTGCTCGGAGCTCGTTTGGACATGTCAACAGCGGACCATCCGCAGACCGATGGTCAAACCGAACGTGTAAATCGCGTTGTGGCGGATATCCTCCGAAGCGTATTCGCTGAAGCGCCAAAACGCTGGAGCGAGAGGCTCCCACTCGTTGAGTTCGCATCATATAATGCAGTGCGCGCCTCGACAGGCTACACTCCATTCTATGTGAACGGCTTGGTTAACCCTCGCGTTCCACTGACGCCGCCACGTAGTGGCTCAGGGCTTGTAAGGAAGGGATAGCCAAGACCCGCACTTCACCGCGAAGTTCTGGACGTCCCTCTTCAGAGTGCTCGGAGCTCGTTTGGACATGTCAACAGCGGACCATCCGCAGACCGATGGTCAAACCGAACGTGTAAATCGCGTTGTGGCGGATATCCTCCGAAGCGTATTCGCTGAAGCGCCAAAACGCTGGAGCGAGAGGCTCCCACTCGTTGAGTTCGCATCATATAATGCAGTGCGCGCCTCGACAGGCTACACTCCATTCTATGTGAACGGCTTGGTTAACCCTCGCGTTCCACTGACGCCGCCACGTAGTGGCTCAGGGCTTGTAAGGAAGGGATAGCCAAGACCCGCACTTCACCGCGAAGTTCTGGACGTCCCTCTTCAGAGTGCTCGGAGCTCGTTTGGACATGTCAACAGCGGACCATCCGCAGACCGATGGTCAAACCGAACGTGTAAATCGCGTTGTGGCGGATATCCTCCGAAGCGTATTCGCTGAAGCGCCAAAACGCTGGAGCGAGAGGCTCCCACTCGTTGAGTTCGCATCATATAATGCAGTGCGCGCCTCGACAGGCTACACTCCATTCTATGTGAACGGCTTGGTTAACCCTCGCGTTCCACTGACGCCGCCACGTAGTGGCTCAGGGCTTGTAAGGAAGGGATAGCCAAGACCCGCACTTCACCGCGAAGTTCTGGACGTCCCTCTTCAGAGTGCTCGGAGCTCGTTTGGACATGTCAACAGCGGACCATCCGCAGACCGATGGTCAAACCGAACGTGTAAATCGCGTTGTGGCGGATATCCTCCGAAGCGTATTCGCTGAAGCGCCAAAACGCTGGAGCGAGAGGCTCCCACTCGTTGAGTTCGCATCATATAATGCAGTGCGCGCCTCGACAGGCTACACTCCATTCTATGTGAACGGCTTGGTTAACCCTCGCGTTCCACTGACGCCGCCACGTAGTGGCTCAGGGCTTGTAAGGAAGGGATAGCCAAGACCCGCACTTCACCGCGAAGTTCTGGACGTCCCTCTTCAGAGTGCTCGGAGCTCGTTTGGACATGTCAACAGCGGACCATCCGCAGACCGATGGTCAAACCGAACGTGTAAATCGCGTTGTGGCGGATATCCTCCGAAGCGTATTCGCTGAAGCGCCAAAACGCTGGAGCGAGAGGCTCCCACTCGTTGAGTTCGCATCATATAATGCAGTGCGCGCCTCGACAGGCTACACTCCATTCTATGTGAACGGCTTGGTTAACCCTCGCGTTCCACTGACGCCGCCACGTAGTGGCTCAGGGCTTGTAAGGAAGGGATAGCCAAGACCCGCACTTCACCGCGAAGTTCTGGACGTCCCTCTTCAGAGTGCTCGGAGCTCGTTTGGACATGTCAACAGCGGACCATCCGCAGACCGATGGTCAAACCGAACGTGTAAATCGCGTTGTGGCGGATATCCTCCGAAGCGTATTCGCTGAAGCGCCAAAACGCTGGAGCGAGAGGCTCCCACTCGTTGAGTTCGCATCATATAATGCAGTGCGCGCCTCGACAGGCTACACTCCATTCTATGTGAACGGCTTGGTTAACCCTCGCGTTCCACTGACGCCGCCACGTAGTGGCTCAGGGCTTGTAAGGAAGGGATAGCCAAGACCCGCACTTCACCGCGAAGTTCTGGACGTCCCTCTTCAGAGTGCTCGGAGCTCGTTTGGACATGTCAACAGCGGACCATCCGCAGACCGATGGTCAAACCGAACGTGTAAATCGCGTTGTGGCGGATATCCTCCGAAGCGTATTCGCTGAAGCGCCAAAACGCTGGAGCGAGAGGCTCCCACTCGTTGAGTTCGCATCATATAATGCAGTGCGCGCCTCGACAGGCTACACTCCATTCTATGTGAACGGCTTGGTTAACCCTCGCGTTCCACTGACGCCGCCACGTAGTGGCTCAGGGCTTGTAAGGAAGGGATAGCCAAGACCCGCACTTCACCGCGAAGTTCTGGACGTCCCTCTTCAGAGTGCTCGGAGCTCGTTTGGACATGTCAACAGCGGACCATCCGCAGACCGATGGTCAAACCGAACGTGTAAATCGCGTTGTGGCGGATATCCTCCGAAGCGTATTCGCTGAAGCGCCAAAACGCTGGAGCGAGAGGCTCCCACTCGTTGAGTTCGCATCATATAATGCAGTGCGCGCCTCGACAGGCTACACTCCATTCTATGTGAACGGCTTGGTTAACCCTCGCGTTCCACTGACGCCGCCACGTAGTGGCTCAGGGCTTGTAAGGAAGGGATAGCCAAGACCCGCACTTCACCGCGAAGTTCTGGACGTCCCTCTTCAGAGTGCTCGGAGCTCGTTTGGACATGTCAACAGCGGACCATCCGCAGACCGATGGTCAAACCGAACGTGTAAATCGCGTTGTGGCGGATATCCTCCGAAGCGTATTCGCTGAAGCGCCAAAACGCTGGAGCGAGAGGCTCCCACTCGTTGAGTTCGCATCATATAATGCAGTGCGCGCCTCGACAGGCTACACTCCATTCTATGTGAACGGCTTGGTTAACCCTCGCGTTCCACTGACGCCGCCACGTAGTGGCTCAGGGCTTGTAAGGAAGGGATAGCCAAGACCCGCACTTCACCGCGAAGTTCTGGACGTCCCTCTTCAGAGTGCTCGGAGCTCGTTTGGACATGTCAACAGCGGACCATCCGCAGACCGATGGTCAAACCGAACGTGTAAATCGCGTTGTGGCGGATATCCTCCGAAGCGTATTCGCTGAAGCGCCAAAACGCTGGAGCGAGAGGCTCCCACTCGTTGAGTTCGCATCATATAATGCAGTGCGCGCCTCGACAGGCTACACTCCATTCTATGTGAACGGCTTGGTTAACCCTCGCGTTCCACTGACGCCGCCACGTAGTGGCTCAGGGCTTGTAAGGAAGGGATAGCCAAGACCCGCACTTCACCGCGAAGTTCTGGACGTCCCTCTTCAGAGTGCTCGGAGCTCGTTTGGACATGTCAACAGCGGACCATCCGCAGACCGATGGTCAAACCGAACGTGTAAATCGCGTTGTGGCGGATATCCTCCGAAGCGTATTCGCTGAAGCGCCAAAACGCTGGAGCGAGAGGCTCCCACTCGTTGAGTTCGCATCATATAATGCAGTGCGCGCCTCGACAGGCTACACTCCATTCTATGTGAACGGCTTGGTTAACCCTCGCGTTCCACTGACGCCGCCACGTAGTGGCTCAGGGCTTGTAAGGAAGGGATAGCCAAGACCCGCACTTCACCGCGAAGTTCTGGACGTCCCTCTTCAGAGTGCTCGGAGCTCGTTTGGACATGTCAACAGCGGACCATCCGCAGACCGATGGTCAAACCGAACGTGTAAATCGCGTTGTGGCGGATATCCTCCGAAGCGTATTCGCTGAAGCGCCAAAACGCTGGAGCGAGAGGCTCCCACTCGTTGAGTTCGCATCATATAATGCAGTGCGCGCCTCGACAGGCTACACTCCATTCTATGTGAACGGCTTGGTTAACCCTCGCGTTCCACTGACGCCGCCACGTAGTGGCTCAGGGCTTGTAAGGAAGGGATAGCCAAGACCCGCACTTCACCGCGAAGTTCTGGACGTCCCTCTTCAGAGTGCTCGGAGCTCGTTTGGACATGTCAACAGCGGACCATCCGCAGACCGATGGTCAAACCGAACGTGTAAATCGCGTTGTGGCGGATATCCTCCGAAGCGTATTCGCTGAAGCGCCAAAACGCTGGAGCGAGAGGCTCCCACTCGTTGAGTTCGCATCATATAATGCAGTGCGCGCCTCGACAGGCTACACTCCATTCTATGTGAACGGCTTGGTTAACCCTCGCGTTCCACTGACGCCGCCACGTAGTGGCTCAGGGCTTGTAAGGAAGGGATAGCCAAGACCCGCACTTCACCGCGAAGTTCTGGACGTCCCTCTTCAGAGTGCTCGGAGCTCGTTTGGACATGTCAACAGCGGACCATCCGCAGACCGATGGTCAAACCGAACGTGTAAATCGCGTTGTGGCGGATATCCTCCGAAGCGTATTCGCTGAAGCGCCAAAACGCTGGAGCGAGAGGCTCCCACTCGTTGAGTTCGCATCATATAATGCAGTGCGCGCCTCGACAGGCTACACTCCATTCTATGTGAACGGCTTGGTTAACCCTCGCGTTCCACTGACGCCGCCACGTAGTGGCTCAGGGCTTGTAAGGAAGGGATAGCCAAGACCCGCACTTCACCGCGAAGTTCTGGACGTCCCTCTTCAGAGTGCTCGGAGCTCGTTTGGACATGTCAACAGCGGACCATCCGCAGACCGATGGTCAAACCGAACGTGTAAATCGCGTTGTGGCGGATATCCTCCGAAGCGTATTCGCTGAAGCGCCAAAACGCTGGAGCGAGAGGCTCCCACTCGTTGAGTTCGCATCATATAATGCAGTGCGCGCCTCGACAGGCTACACTCCATTCTATGTGAACGGCTTGGTTAACCCTCGCGTTCCACTGACGCCGCCACGTAGTGGCTCAGGGCTTGTAAGGAAGGGATAGCCAAGACCCGCACTTCACCGCGAAGTTCTGGACGTCCCTCCTTCAGAGTGCTCGGAGCTCGTTTGGACATGTCAACAGCGGACCATCCGCAGAACCGATGGTCAAACCGAACGTGTAAATCAGCGTTGTGGCGGATATCCTCCGAAGCGTATCGCTGAAGCGCCAAACGCTGGAGCGAGAGGCTCCCACTCGTTGAGTTCGCATCATATAATTGCAGTGCGCGGCCTCGACAGGCTACACTCCATTCTATGTGAACGGCTTGGTTAACCCTCGCGTTCCACTGACGCGCCACGTAGTGGCTCAGGGCTTGTAGGAAGGGATAGCCAAGACCCGCACTTCACCGCGAAGTTCTGGACGTCCCTCCTCAGAGTGCTCGGAGCTCGTTTGGACATGTCAACAAGCGGACCCATCCGCAGACCTGATGGTCAAACCGAAACGTGTAAATCGCCGGTTGTGGCGGATAATCCTCCGAAGCGTATTCGCTGATGAAGCGCCAAAACGCTGGAGCGAGAGGCTCCACTCGTTGAGTTCGCATCATATAATGCAGTGCGCGCCTCGACAGGCTTACACTCCATTCTATGTGAACGGCTTGGTTAACCCTCGCGTTCCACTGACGCCGCCACGTAGTGGCTCAGGGCTTGTAAGGAAGGGATAGCCAAGACCCCGCACTTCACCGCGAAGTTCTGGACGTCCCTCTTCAGAGTGCTCGGAGCTCGTTTGGACATGTCAACAGCGGACCATCCGCAGACCTGATGGTCAAACCGAACGTGTAAATCGCGTTGTGGCGGATATCCTCCGAAGCGTATTCGCTGAAGCGCCAAACGCTGGAGCGAGAGGCTCCCACTCGTTGAGTTCGCATCATATAATGCAGTGCGCGCCTCGACAGGCTACACTCCATTCTATGTGAACGGCTTGGTTAACCCTCGCGTTCCCACTGACGCCGCCACGTAGTGGCTCAGGGCTTGTAAGGAAGGGATAGCCAAGACCCGCACTTCACCGCGAAGTTCTGGACGTCCCTCCTCAGAGTGCTCGGAGCTCGTTTGGACATGTCAACAGCGGACCATCCGCAGGACTGATGGTCAAACCGAACGTGTAAATCGCGTTGTGGCCGGATATCCTCCGAAGCGTATTCGCTGAAGCGCCAAAACGCTGGAGCGAGAGGCTCCCACTCGTTGAGTTCGCATCATATAATGCAGTGCGCGCCTCGACAGGCTACACTCCATTCTATGTGAACGGCTTGGTTAACCCTCGCGTTCCACTGACGCCGCCACGTAGTGGCTCAGGGCTTGTAAGGAAGGGATAGCCAAGACCCGCACTTCACCGCGAAGTTCTGGACGTCCCTCTTCAGAGTGCTCGGAGCTCGTTTGGACATGTCAACAGCGGGACCATCCGCAGACCGATGGTCAAACCCGAACGTGTAAATCGCGTTGTGGCGGATATCCTCCGAAGCGTATTCGCTGAAGCGCCAAAACGCTGGAGCGAGAGGCTCCCACTCGTTGAGTTCGCATCATATAATGCAGTGCGCGCCTCGACAGGCTACACTCCATTCTATGTGAACGGCTTGGTTAACCCTCGCGTTCCACTGACGCCGCCACGTAGTGGCTCCGGGCTTGTATAGGAAGGATAGCCAAGACCCGCACTTCACCGCGAAGTTCTCTGGACGTCCCTCTCATAGTGCTCGGAGCTCGTTTGGACATGTCAACAGCGGACCATCCGCAAGACTGATGGTCAAACCGAACGTGTAAATCGCGTTGGTGGCGGATATCCTCCGAGCGTATTCGCTGAAGCGCCAAAACGCTGGAGCGAGAGGCTTCCCACTCGTTGAAGTTCGCATCATATAATGCAGTGCGCGCTCGACAGGCTACACTCCATTCTATGTGAACGGCTTGGTTAAACCCTCGCGTTCCACTGACGCCGCCACGTAGTGGCTCAGGGCTTGTAAGGAAGGGATAGCCAAGACCCGCACTTCACCGCGAAGTTCTGGACGTCCCTCTTCAGAGTGCTCGGAGCTCGTTGTGACATGTCAACAGCGGACCATCCGCAGACTGATGGTCAAACCGAACGTGTAAATCGCGTTGTGGCGGATATCCTCCGAAGCGTATTCGCTGAAGCGCCAAAACGCTGGAGCGAGAGGCTCCCACTCGTTGAGTTCGCATTCATATAATGCAGTGCGCGCCTCGACAGGCTACACTCCATTCTATGTGAACGGCTTGTGGTTAACCCTCGCGTTCCACTGACGCCGCCACGTAAGTGGCTCAGGGCTTGTAAGGAAGGGATAGCCAAGACCCGCACTTCACCGCGAAGTTCTGGACGTCCCTCTTCAGAGTGCTCGGAGCTCGGTTTGGAACATGTCAACAGCGGGACCATCCGCAGACCTGATGGTCAAACCGAACGTGTAAATCGCGTTGTGGCGGATATCCTCCGAAGCGTATTCGCTGAAGCGCCAAAAACGCTTGGAGCGAGAGGCTCCCACTCGTTGAGTTCGCATCTAATAATGCAGTGCGCGCCTCGACAGGCTACACTCCATTCTATGTGAAACGGCTTGGTTAACCCTCGCGTTCCACTGACGCCGCCACGTAGTGGCTCAGGGCTTGTAAGGAAGGGATAGCCAAGACCCGCACTTCACCGCGAAGTTCTGGACGTCCCTCTCAGAGTGCTCGGAGCTCGTTTGGACATGTCAACAGCGGACCATCCGCAGACTGATGGTCAAACCGAACGTGTAAATCGCGTTGTGGCGGATATCCTCCGAAGCGTATTCGCTGAAGCGCCAAAACGCTGGGAGCGAGAGGCTCCCACCTCGTTGAGTTCGTCATTAAATAATGCAGTGCGCGCCTCGACAGGCTACACTCCATTCTATGTGAACGGCTTGGTTAACCCCTCGCGTTCCACTGACGCCGCCACGTAGTGGCTCAGGGCTTGTAAGGAAGGGATAGCCAAGACCCGCACTTCACCGCGAAGTTCTGGACGTTCCCTCTTCAGAGTGCTCGGAGCTCGTTTGGACATGTCAACAGCGGACCATCGCAGCAGACCGATGGTCAAACCGAACGTGTAACATCGCGTTTGTGGGCGGATATCCTCCGAAGCGTATTCGCTGAAGCGCCAAACGCTGGAGCGAGAGGCTCCCACTCCGTTGAGTTCGCATCATATAATGCAGTGCGCGCCTCGACAGGCTACACTCCATTCTATGTGAACGGCTTGGTTAACCCTCGCGTTCCACTGACGCCGCCACGTAGTGGCTCAGGGCTTGTAAGGAAGGGATAGCCAAGACCCGCACTTCACCGCGAAAGTTCTGGACGTCCCTCTTCAGAGTGCTCGGAGCTCGTTTGGACATGTCAACAGCGGACCATCCGCAGACTGATGGTCAAACCGAACGTGTAAATCGCGTTTGTGGCGGATATCCTCCGAAGCGTATTCGCTGAAGCGCCAAAACGCTGGAGCGAGAGGCTCCCACTCGTTGAGTTCGCATCATATAATGCAGTGCGCGCCTCGACAGGGCTACACTCCATTCTATGTGAACGGCTGGTTAACCCTCGCGTTCCACTGACGCCGCCACGTAGTGGCTCAGGGCTTGTAAGGATAGGGATAGCCAAGACCCGCACTTCACCGCGAAGTTCTGGACGTCCCTCTTCAGAGTGCTCGGAGCTCGTTTGGGACATGTCAACAGCGGACCATCCGCAGACTGATGGTCAAACCGAACGTGTAAATCGCGTTGTGGCGGATATTCCTCCGAAGCGTATTCGCTGAAGCGCCTAAACGCTGGAGCGAGAGGCTCCCACTCGTTGAGTTCGCATTAAATAATGCAGTGCGCGCCTCGACAGGCTTACACTCCATTCTATGTGAACGGCTTGGTTAACCCTCGCGTTCCACTGACGCCGCCACGTAGTGGCCTCAGGGCTTGTAAGGAAGGGATAGCCAAGACCCGCACTTTCACCGCGAAGTTCTGGACGTCCCTCTTCAGAGTGCTCGGAGCTCGTTTGGACATGTCAACAGCGGACCATCCGCAGACCGATGGTCAAACCGAACGTGTAAATCGCGTTGTGGCGGATATCCTCCGAAGCGTATTCGCTGAAGCGCCAAAACGCTGGAGCGAGAGGCTCCCACTCGTTGAGTTCGCATCTAATAATGCAGTGCGCGCCTCGACAGGCTACACTCCATTCTATGTGAACGGCTTGGTTAACCCTCGCGTTCCCACTGACGCCGCCACGTAGTGGCTCAGGGCTTTGTAAGGAAGGGATAGCCAAGACCCGCACTTCACCGCGAAGTTCTGGACGTCCCTCTTCAGAGTGCTCGGAGCTCGTTTGGACATGTCAACAGCGGACCATCCGCAGACCTGATGGTCAAACCGAACGTGTAAATCGCGTGTGGCGGATATCCTCCGAAGCGTATTCGCTGAAGCGCCAAAACGCTGGAGCGAGAGGCTCCCACTCGTTGAGTTCGCATCATATAATGCAGTGCGCGCCTCGACAGGCTACACTCCCATTCTATGTGAACGGCTTGGTTAACCCTCGCGTTCCACTGACGCCGCCACGTAGTGGCTCAGGGCTTGTAAGGAAGGGATAGCCAAGACCCGCACTTCACCGCGAAGTTCTGGACGTCCCTCTTCAGAGTGCTCGGAGCTCGTTTGGACATGTCAACAGCGGACCATTCCGCAGACCGATGGTCAAACCGAACGTGTAAATCGCGTTGTGGCGGATATCCTCCGAAAGCGTATTCGCTGAATGCGCCTAAAACGCTGGAGCGAGAGGCTCCCACTCGTTGAGTTCGCATTAAATAATGCAGTGCGCGCCTCGACAGGCTACACTCCATTCTATGTGAACGGCTTGGTTAACCCTCGCGTTCCACTGACGCCGCCACGTAGTGGCTCAGAGGGCTTGTAAGGAAGGGATAGCCAAGACCCGCACTTCACCGCGAAGTTCTGGACGTCCCTCTTCAGAGTGCTCGGAGCTCGTTTTGGACATGTCAACAGCGGACCATCCGCCAGACTGATGGTCAAACCGAACGTGTAAATCGCGTTGTGGCGGATATCCTCCGAAGCGTATTCGCTGAAGCGCCAAAACGCTGGAGCGAGAGGCTCCCACTCGTTGAGTTCGCATTCAATAATGCAGTGCGCGCCTCGACAGGCTACACTCCATTCTATGTGAACGGCTTGGTTAACCCTCGCGTTCCACTGACGCCGCCACGTAGTGGCTCAGGGCTTGTAAGGAAGGGATAGCCAAGACCCGCACTTCACCGCGAAGTTCTGGACGTCCCTCTTCAGAGTGCTCGGAGCTCGTTTGGACATGTCAACAGCGGACCATCCGCAGACCGATGGTCAAACCGAACGTGTAAATCGCGTTGTGGCGGATATCCTCCGAAGCGTATTCGCTGAAGCGCCAAAACGCTGGAGCGAGAGGCTCCCACTCGTTGAGTTCGCATCATATAATGCAGTGCGCGCCTCGACAGGCTACACTCCATTCTATGTGAACGGCTTGGTTAACCCTCGCGTTCCACTGACGCCGCCACGTAGTGGCTCAGGGCTTGTAAGGAAGGGATAGCCAAGACCCGCACTTCACCGCGAAGTTCTGGACGTCCCTCTTCAGAGTGCTCGGAGCTCGTTTGGACATGTCAACAGCGGACCATCCGCAGACCGATGGTCAAACCGAACGTGTAAATCGCGTTTGGCGATATCCCTCCGAAGCGTATTCGCTGAACGGCCAAAACGCTGGAGCGAGAGGCTCCCACTCGTTGAGTTCGCATCATATAATGCAAGTGCGCGCCTGACAGGCTACACTCCATTCTATGTGAAGGCTTGGTTAACCCTCGCGTTCCACTGACGCCGCCACGTAGGGTCTCAGGGCTTGTAAGGAAGGGTAGCCAAGACCCGCACTTCACCGCGAAGTCTGGACGTCCCTCTTCAGAGTGCTCGGAGCTCGTTTTGGACATGTCAACAGCGGACATCCGCAGACCGATGGTCAAACCGAACGTGTAAATCGCTGTTGTGGCAGGATATCCCTCCGAAGCGGTATTCGCTGAAGCGCCAAAACGCTGGAGCGAGAGGCTCCCACTCGTGAGTTCGCATTCATATAATGCAGTGCGCGCCTCGGACAGGCTACACTCCATTCTATGTGAACGGTTGTTAACCCTCGCGTTCACTGACGCCGCCACGTAGTGGCTCAGGGCTTGTAAGGAAGGGATAGCCAAGACCCGCACTTCACCGCGAAGTTCTGGACGTCCCTCTTCAGAGTGCTCGGAGCTCGTTTGGACATGTCAACAGCGGACCATCCGCAGACCGATGGTCAAACCGAACGTGTAAATCGCGTTGTGGCGGATATCCTCCGAAGCGTATTCGCTGAAGCGCCAAAACGCTGGAGCGAGAGGCTCCCACTCGTTGAGTTCGCATTAAATAATGCAGTGCGCGCCTCGACAGGCTTACACTCCCATTCTATGTGAACGGCTTGGTTAACCCTCGCGTTCCACTGACGCCGCCACGTAGTGGCTCAGGGCTTGTAAGGAAGGGATAGCAAGACCCGCACTTCACCGCGAAGTTCTTGACGTCCCTCTTCAGAGTGCTCGGAGCTCGTTTGGACATGTCAAAAGCGGACCATCCGCAGACCTGATGGTCAAACCGAACGTGTAAATCGCGTTTGTGGCGGATATCCTCCGAAGCGTATTCGCTGAAGCGCCAAACGCTGGAGCGAGAGGCTCCCACTCGTTGAGTTCGCATTCAATAATGCAGTGCGCGCCTCGACAGGCTACACTCCATTCTATGTGAACGGCTTGGTTAACCCCTCGCGTTCCATGACGCCGCCACGTAGTGGCTCAGGGCTTGTAAGGAAGGGATAGCCAAGACCCGCACTTCACCGCGAAGTTCTGGACGTCCCTCTTCAGAGTGCTCGGAGCTCGTTTGGACATGTCAACAGCGGACCATCCGCAGACCGATGGTCAAACCGAACGTGTAAATCGCGTTGTGGGGATATCCTCCGAAGCGTATTCGCTGAAGCGCCAAAACGCTGGGAGCGAGAGGCTCCCACTCGTTGAGTTCCGCATTACATATATGCAGTGCGCGCCTCGACAGGCTACACTCCATTCTATGTGAACGGCTTGGTTAACTCCCTCGCGTTCCACTGACGCCGCCACGTAGTGGCTCAGGGCTTGTAAGGAAGGGATAGCCAAGACCCGCACTTCACCGCGAAGTTCTGGACGTCCCTCTTCAGAGTGCTCGGAGCTCGTTTGGACATGTCAACAGCGGACCATCCGCAGGACTGATGGTCAAACGAAACGTGTAAATCGCGTTGTGGCGGATATCCTCCGAAGCGTATTCGCTGAAGGCCAAAACGCTGGAGCGAGAGGCTCCCACTCGTTGAGTTCGCATTAAATAATGCAGTGTCGCGCCTCGACAGGCTACACTCCATTCTATGTGAACGGCTTGGTCTAACCCTCGCGTTCCACTGACGCCGCCACGTAGTGGCTCAGGCTTGTAAGGAAGGGATAGCCAAGACCCGCACTTCACCGCGAAGTTCTGGACGATCCCTCTTCAGAGTGCTCGGAGCTCGTTTGGACATGTCAACAGCGGACCATCCGCAGACCGATGGTCAAACCGAACGTGTAAATCGCGTTGTGGCGGATACCTCCGAAGCGTATTCGCTGAAGCGCCAAACGCTGGAGCGAGAGGCTCCCACTCGTTGAGTTCGCATCATATAATGCAGTGCGCGCCTCGACAGGCTACACTCCATTCTATGTGAACGGCTTGGTTAACCCTCGCGTTCCACTGACGCCGCCACGTAGTGGCTCAGGGCTTGTAAGGAAGGGATAGCCAAGACCCGCACTTCACCGCGAAGTTCTGGACGGTCCCTCTTCAGAGTGCTCGGAGCTCGTTTGGACATGTCAAAAGCGGACCATCCGCAGACGATGGTCAAACCGAACGTGTAATCGCGTTGTGGCGGATATCCTCCGAAGCGTATTTCGCTTGAAGCGCCAAAACGCTGGAGCGAGAGGCTCCCACTCGTTGAGTTCGCATCATATAATGCAGTGCCGCGCCTCGACAGGCTACACTCCATTCTATGTGAACGGCTTGGTTAACCCTCGCGTTCCACTGACGCCGCCACGTAGTGGCTCAGGGCTTGTAAGGAAGGGATAGCCAAGACCCGCACTTCACCGCGAAGTTCTGGACGTCCCTCTTCAGAGTGCTCGGAGCTCGTTTGGACATGTCAACAGCGGACATCCGCAGACCGATGGTCAAACCGAACGTGTAAATCGCGTTGTGGCGGATATCCTCCGACGCGTATTCGCTGTGAAGCGCCAAAACGCTGGAGCGAGAGGCTCCCACTCGTTGAGTTCGCATTCATATAATGCAGTGCGCGCCTCGACAGGCTACACTCCATTCTATGTGAACGGCTTGGTTAACCCTCGCGTTCCACTGACGCCGCCACGTAGTGGCTCAGGGCTTGTAAGGAAGGGATAGCCAAGACCCGCACTTCACCGCGAAGTTCTGGACGTCCATCTTCAGAGTGCTCGGAGCTCGTTTGGACATGTCAACAGCGGACCATCCGCAGACCGATGGTCAAACCGAACGTGTAAATCCGCGTTGTGGCGGATATCCTCCGAAGCGTATTCGCTGAAGCGCCAAAACGCTGGAGCGAGAGGCTCCCACTCGTTGAGTTCGCATCATATAATGCAGTGCGCGCCTCGACAGGCTTACACTCCATTCTATGTGAACGGCTTGGTTAACCCTCGCGTTCCACTGACGCCGCCACGTAGTGGCTCAGGGCTTTAAGGAAGGGATAGCCAAGACCCGCACTTCACCGCGAAGTTCTGGACGTCCCTCTCAGAGTGCTCGGAGCTCGTTTGGACATGTCAACAGCGGACCATCCGCAGACTGATGGTCAAACCGAACGTGTAAATCGCGTTGTGGCGGATATCCTCCGAAGCGTATTCGCTGAAGCGCCAAAACGCTGGAGCGAGAGGCTCCCACTCGTTGAGTTCGCATTCATATAATGCAGTGCGCGCCTCGACAGGCTACACTCCATTCTATGTGAACGGCTTGGTTAACCCTCGCGTTCCACTGACGCCGCCACGTAGTGGCTCAGGGCTTGTAAGGAAGGGATAGCCAAGACCCGCACTTCACCGCGAAGTTCTGGACCGTCCCTCTTCAGAGTGCTCGGAGCTCGTTTGGACATGTCAACAGCGGACCATCCGCAGACCTGATGGTCAAACCGAACGTGTAAATCGCGTTGTGGCAGGATATCCTCCGAAGCGTATTCGCTGAAGCGCCAAAACGCTGGAGCGAGAGGCTCCCACTCGTTGAGTTCGCATCATATAATGCAGTGCGCGCCTCGACAGGCTACACTCCATTCTATGTGAACGGCTTGGTTAACCCTCGCGTTCCACTGACGCCGCCACGTAGTGGCTCAGGGCTTGTAAGGAAGGGATAGCCAAGACCCGCACTTCACCGCGAAGTTCTGGACGTCCCTCTTCAGAGTGCTCGGAGCTCGTTTGGACATGTCAACAGCGGACCATCCGCAGACCGATGGTCAAACCGAACGTGTAATCGCGTTGTGGCGGATATCCTCCGAAGCGTATTCGCTGAAGCGCCAAACGCTGGAGCGAGAGGCTCCCACTCGTTGAGTTCGCATCATATAATGCAGTGCGCGCCTCGACAGGCTACACTCCATTCTATGTGAACGGCTTGGTTAACCCTCGCGTTCCACTGACGCCGCCACGTAGTGGCTCAGGGCTTGTAAGGAAGGGAAGCCAAGACCCGCACTTCACCGCGAAGTTCTGGACGTCCCTCTTCAGAGTGCTCGGAGCTCGTTTGGACATGTCAACAGCGGACCATCCGCAGACCGATGGTCAAACCGAACGTGTAAATCGCGTTGTGGCGGATATCCTCCGAAGCGTATTCGCTGAAGCGCCAAAACGCTGAGCGAGAGGCTCCCACTCGTTGAGTTCGCATCATATAATGCAGTGCGCGCCCTCGACAGGCTACACTCCATTCTATGTGAACGGCTTGTTAACCCTCGCGTTCCACTGACGCCGCCACGTAGTGGCTCAGGGCTTGTAAGGAAGGGATAGCCAAGACCCGCACTTCACCGCGAAGTTCTGGACGTCCCTCTTCAGAGTGCTCGGAGCTCGTTTGGACATGTCAACAGCGGACCATCCGCAGACCTGATGGTCAAACCGAACGTGTAATCGCGTTGTGGGCGGATATCCTCCGAAGCGTATTCGCTGAAGCGCCAAAACGCTGGAGCGAGAGGCTCCCACTCGTGAGTTCCGCATTATAATGCAGTGCGCGCCTCGACAGGCTACACTCCAGTCTATGTGAACGGCTTGGTTAACCCTCGCGTTCCACTGACGCCGCCACGTAGTGGCTCAGGGCTTGTAAGGAAGGGATAGCCAAGACCCGCACTTCACCGCGAAGTTCTGGACGTCCTCTTCAGAGTGCTCGAGCTCGTTTGGACAGTTCAACAGCGGACCATCCGCAGACCGATGGTCAAACCGAACGGTGTAAATCGCGTTGTGGCGGATATCCTCCGAATGCGTATTCGTGAAGCGCCAAAACGCTGGAGCGAGAGGCTCCCACTCGGTTGAGTTCGCATCATATAATGCAGTGCGCGCCTCGACAGGCTTACACTCCATTCTATGTGAACGGCTGGGTTAACCCTCGCGTTCCACTGACGGCCGCCACGTAGTGGCTCAGGGCTGTAAGGAAGGGATAGCCAAGACCCGCAACTTCACCGCGAAGTTCTGGACGTCCCTCTTCAGAGTGCTCGGAGCTCGTTTGGACATGTCAACAGCGGACCATCCGCAGACCTGATGGTCAAACCGAACGTGTAAATCGCGTTGTGGCGGATATCCTCCGAAGCGTATTCGCTGAAGCGCCAAAACAGCTGGAGCGAGAGGCTCCCACTCGTTTGAGTTCGCATTCATATAATGCAGTGCGCGCCTCGACAGGCTACACTCCATTTCTATGTGAACGGCTTGGTTAACCCTCGCGTTTCCACTGACGCCGCCACGTAGTGGGCTCAGGGCTTGTAAGGAAGGGATAGCCAAGACCCGCACTTCACCGCGAAGTTCTGGACGTCCCTCTTCAGAGTGCTCGGAGCTCGTTTGGACATGTCAACAGCGGACCATCCGCGACTGATGGTCAAACCGAACGTGTAAATCGCGTTGTGGCGGAATATCCTCCGAAGCGTATTCGCTGAAGCGCCAAAAACGCTGGAGCGAGAGGCTCCCACTCGTTGAGTTCGCATCATATAATGCAGTGCGCGCCTCGACAGGCTTACACTCCATTCTATGTGAACGGCTTGGTTAACCCTCGCGTTCCACTGACGCCGCCACGTAGTGGCTCAGGCTTGTAAGGAAGGATAGCCAAGACCCGCACATTCACCGCGAAGTTCTGGACGTCCCTCTTCAGAGTGCTCGGAGCTCGTTTGGACATGTCAACAGCGGACCATCCGCAGACCTGATGGTCAAACCGAACGTGTAAATCGCGTTGTGGCGGATATCCTCCGAAGCGTATTCGCTGAAGCGGCCAAAACGCTGGAGCGAGAGGCTCCCACTCGTTGAGTTCGCATCATATAATGCAGTGCGCGCCTCGACAGGCTACACTCCATTCTATGTGAACGGCTTGGTTAACCCTCGCGTTCCACTGACGCCGCCACGTAGTGGCTCAGGGCTTGTAAGGAAGGGATAGCCAAGACCCGACTTCACCGCGAAGTTCTGGACGTCCCTCTTCAGAGTGCTCGGAGCTCGTTTGGACATGTCAACAGCGGACCATCCGCAGACCGATGGTCAAACCGAAACGTGGTAAATCGCGTTGTGGCGGATATCTCCGAAGCGTATTCGCTGAAGCGCCAAAACGCTGGAGCGAGAGGCTCCCACTCGTTGAGTTCGCATTAAATAATGCAGTGCGCGCCTCGACAGGCTACACTCCATTCTATGTGAACGGCTTGGTTAACCCTCGCGTTCCACTGACGCCGCCACGTAGTGGCTCAGGGCTTGTAAGGAAGGGATAGCCAGACCCGCACTTCACCGCGAAGTTCTGGACGTCCTCTTCAGAGTGCTCGGAGCTCGTTTTGGACATGTCAACAGCGGACCATCCGCAGACGATGGTCAAACCGAACGTGTAAATCGCGTTGTGGCGGATATCCTCCGAAGCGTATTCGCTGAAGCGCCAAACGCTGGAGCGAGAGGCTCCCACTCGTTGAGTTCGCATTAAATAATGCAGTGCGCGCCTCGACAGGCTACACTCCATTCTATGTGAACGCTTGGTTAACCCTCGCGTTCCACTGACGCCGCCACGTAGTGGCTCAGGGCTTGTAAGGAAGGGATAGCCAAGACCCGCACTTCACCGCGAAGTTCTGGACGTCCCTCTTCAGAGTGCTCGGAGCTCGTTTGGACATGTCAACAGCGGACCATCCGCAGACCGATGGTCAAACCGAACGTGTAAATCGCGTTGTGGCGGATATCCTCCGAAGCGTATTCGCTGAAGCGCCAAAACGCTGGAGCGAGAGGCTCCCACTCGTTGAGTTCGCATCATATAATGCAGTGCGCGCCTCGACAGGCTACACTCCATTCTATGTGAACGGCTTGGTTAACCCTCGCGTTCCACTGACGCCGCCACGTAGTGGCTCAGGGCTTGTAAGGAAGGGATAGCCAAGACCCGCACTTCACCGCGAAGTTCTGGACGTCCCTCTTCAGAGTGCTCGGAGCTCGTTTTGGACATGTCAACAGCGGACCATCCGCAGACCGATGGTCAAACCGAACGTGTAAATCGCGTTGTGGCGGATATCCTCCGAAGCGTATTCGCTGAAGCGCCAAACGCTGGAGCGAGAGGCTCCCACTCGTTGAGTTCGCATCATATAATGCAGTGCGCGCCTCGACAGGCTACACTCCATTCTATGTGAACGGCTTGGTTAACCCTCGCGTTCCACTGACGCCGCCACGTAGTGGCTCAGGGCTTGTAAGGAAGGGATAGCCAGACCCGCACTTCACCGCGAAGTTCTGGACGTCCCTCTTCAGAGTGCTCGGAGCTCGTTTGGACATGTCAACAGCGGACCATCCGCAGACCGATGGTCAAACCGAACGTGTAAATCGCGTTGTGGCGGATATCCTCCGAAGCGTATTCGCTGAAGCGCCTAAACGCTGGAGCGAGAGGCTCCCACTCGTTGAGTTCGCATCATAATAATGCAGTGCGCGCCTCGACAGGCTACACTCCATTCTATGTGAACGGCTTGGTTAACCCTCGCGTTCCACTGACGCCGCCACGTAGTGGCTCAGGGCTTGTAAGGAAGGGATAGCCAAGACCCGCACTTCACCGCGAAGTTCTGACGTCCCTCTTCAGAGTGCTCGGAGCTCGTTTGGACATGTCAACAGCGGACCATCCGCAGACCGATGGTCAAACCGAACGTGTAAATCGCGTTGTGGCGGATATCCTCCGAAGCGTATTCGCTGAAGCGCCAAAACGCTGGAGCGAGAGGCTCCACTCGTTGAGTTCGCATCATATAATGCAGTGCGCGCCTCGACAGGCTACACTCCATTCTAGTGAACGGCTTGGTTAACCCTCGCGTTCCACTGACGCCGCCACGTAGTGGCTCAGGGCTTGTAAGGAAGGGATAGCCAAGACCCGCACTTCACCGCGAAGTTCTGGACGTCCCCTCTTCAGAGTGCTCGGAGCTCGTTTGGGACATGTCAACAGCGGACCATCCGCAGACCTGATGGTCAAACCGAACGTGTAAATCGCGTTGTGGCGGATATCCTCCGAAGCGTATTCGCTGAAGTCGCCAAAACGCTGGAGCGAGAGGCTCCCACTCGTTGAGTTCGCATCATATAATGCAGTGCGCGCCTCGACAGGCTACACTCCATTCTATGTGAACGGCTTGGTTAACCCTCGCGTTCCACTGACGCCGCCACGTAGTGGCTCAGGGCTGTAAGGAAGGGATAGCCAAGACCCGCACTTCACCGCGAAAGTTCTGGACGTCCCTCCTCAGAGTGCTCGGAGCTCGTTTGACATGTCAACAGCGGACCATCCGCAGACCTGATGGTCAAACCGAACGTGTAAATCGCGTTGTGGCGGATATCCTCCGAAGCGTATTCGCTGAAGCGCCAAAACGCTGGAGCGAGAGGCCTCCCACTCGTTGAGTTCGCATCATATAATGCAGTGCGCGCCTCGACAGGCTACACTCCATTCTATGTGAACGGCTTGGTTAAACCCTCGCGTTCCACTGACGCCGCCACGTAGTGCTCAGGGCTTGTAAGGAAGGGATAGCCAAGACCCGCACTTCACCGCGAAGTTCTGGACGTCCCTCTTCAGAGTGCTCGGAGCTCGTTTGGACATGTCAACAGCGGACCATCCGCAGACCGATGGTCAAACCGAACGTGTAAATCGCGTTGTGGCGGATATCCTCCGAAGCGTATTCGCTGAAGCGCCTAAACGCTGGAGCGAGAGGCTCCCACTCGTTGAGTTCGCATCTAATAATGCAGTGCGCGCCTCGACAGGCTACACTCCATTCTATGTGAACGGCTTGGTTAAACCCTCGCGTTCCACTGACGCCGCCACGTAGTGGCTCAGGGCTTGTAAGGAAGGGATAGCCAAGACCCGCACTTCACCGCGAAGTTCTGGACGTCCCTCTTCAGAGTGCTCGGAGCTCGTTTGGACATGTCAACAGCGGACCATCCGCAGACTGATGGTCAAACGAACGTGTAAATCGCGTTGTGGGCGGATATCCTCCGAAGCGTATTCGCTGAAGCGCCAAAACGCTGGAGCGAGAGGCTCCCACTCGTTGAGTTCGCATCATATAATGCAGTGCGCGCCTCGACAGGCTACACTCCATTCTATGTGAACGGCTTGGTTAACCTCGCGTTCCACTGATCGCCGCACGTAGTGGCTCAGGGCTTGTAAGGAAGGGATAGCCAAGACCCGCACTTCACCGCGAAGTTCTGGACGTCCCTCTTCAGAGTGCTCGGAGCTCGTTTGGACATGTCAACAGCGGACCATCCGCAGACCTGATGGTCAAACCGAACGTGTAAATCGCGTTGTGGCGGATATCCTCCGAAGCGTATTCGCTGAAGCGCCAAAACGCTGGAGCGAGAGGCTCCCACTCGTTGAGTTCGCATCATATAATGCAGTGCGCGCCTCGACAGGCTACACTCCATTCTATGTGAACGGCTTGGTTAACCCTCGCGTTCCACTGACGCCGCCACGTAGTGGCTCAGGGCTTGTAAGGAAGGGATAGCCAAGACCCGCACTTCACCGCGAAGTTCTGGACGTCCCTCTTCAGAGTGCTCGGAGCTCGTTTGGACATGTCAACAGCGGACCATCCGCAGACCGATGGTCAAACCGAACGTGTAAAAATCGCGTTGTGGCGGATATCCTCCGAAGCGTATTCGCTGAAGCGCCAAAACGCTGGAGCGAGAGGCTCCCACTCGTTGAGTTCGCATCATATAATGCAGTGCGCGCCTCGACAGGCTACACTCCATTCTATGTGAACGGCTTGGTTAACCCTCGCGTTACCACTGACGCCGCCACGTAGTGGCTCAGGGCTTTGTAAGGAAGGGATAGCCAAGACCCGCACTTCACCGCGAAGTTCTGGGACGTCCCTCTTCAGAGTGCTCGGAGCTCGTTTGGACATGTCAAACAGCGGACCATCCGCAGACCGATGGTCAAACCGAACGTGTAAATCGCGTTGTGGCGGATATCCTCCGAAGCGTATTCGCTGAAGCGCCAAAACGCTGGAGCGAGAGGCTCCCACTCGTTGAGTTCGCATCATATAATGCAGTGCGCGCCTCGACAGGCTACACTCCATTCTATGTGAACGGCTTGGTTAACCCTCGCGTTCCACTGACGCCGCCACGTAGTGGCTCAGGGCTTGTAAGGAAGGGATAGCCAAGACCCGCACTTCACCGCGAAGTTCTGGACGTCCCTCTTCAGAGTGCTCGGAGCTCGTTGGACATGTCAACAGCGGACCATCCGCAGGACGATGGTCAAACCGAACGTGTAAATCGCGTTGTGGGCGGATATCCTCCGAAGCGTATTCGCTGAAGCGCCATAAACGCTGGAGCGAGAGGCTCCCACTCGTTGAGTTCGCATTAAATAATGCAGTGCGCGCCTCGACAGGCTACACTCCATTCTATGTGAACGGCTTGGTTAACCCTCGCGTTCCACTGACGCCGCCACGTAGTGGCTCAGGGCTTGTAAGGAAGGGATAGCCAAGACCCGCACTTCACCGCGAAGTTCTGAGACGTCCCTCTTCAGAGTGCTCGGAGCTCGTTTGGACATGTCAACAGCGGACCATCCGCAGACCGATTGGTCACAACCGAACGTGTAAATCGCGTTGTGGCGGATATCCTCCGAAGCGTATTCGCTGAAGCGCCTAAACGCTGGAAGCGAGAGGCTCCCACTCGTTGAGTTCGCATCAATAATGCAGTGCGCGCCTCGACAGGCTACACTCCATTCTATGTGAACGGCTTGGTTAACCCTCGCGTTCCACTGACGCCGCCACGTAGTGGCTCAGGGCTTGTAAGGAAGGGATAGCCAAGACCCGCACTTCACCGCGAAGTTCTGGACGTCCCTCCTTCAGAGTGCTCGGAGCTCGTTTGGACATGTCAACAGCGGACCACCGCAGACGATGGTCAAACCGAACGTGTAAATCGCGTTGTGGCGGATATCCTCCGAAGCGTATTCGCTGAAGCCGCCAAAACGCTGGAGCGAGAGGCTCCCACTCGTTGAGTTCGCATCATATAATGCAGTGCGCGCCTCGACAGGCTACACTCCATTCTATGTGAACGGCTTGGTTAACCCTCGCGTTCCACTGACGGCCGCCACGTAGTGGCTCAGGGCTTGTAAGGAAGGGATAGCCAAGACCCGCACTTCACCGCGAAGTTCTGGACGTCCCTCTCAGAGTGCTCGGAGCTCGTTTGGACATGTCAACAGCGGACCATCCGCAGACCGATGGTCAACCGAACGTGTAAATCGCGTTGTGGCGGATATCCTCCGAAGCGTATTCGCTGAAGCGCCTAAACGCTGGAGCGAGAGGCTCCCACTCGTTGAGTTCGCATTAAATAATGCAGTGCGCGCCTCGACAGCTACACTCCATTCTATGTGAACGGCTTGGTTAACCCTCGCGTTCCACTGACGCCGCCACGTAGTGGCTCAGGGCTTGTAAGAGAAGGGATAGCCAAGACCCGCACTTCACCGCGAAGTTCTGGACGTCCCTCTTCAGAGTGCTCGGAGCTCGTTTGGACATGTCACAGCGGACCATCCGCAGACGATGTCAAACGAACGTGTAAATCGCGTTGTGGCGGATATCCTCCGAAGCGTATTCGCTGAAGCGCCTAAACGCTGGAGCGAGAGGCTCCCACTAGTTGAGTTCGCATTAATATATGCAGTGCGCGCCTCGACAGGCTAACTCCATTCTATGTGAACGGCTTGGTTAACCCTCGCGTTCACTGACGCCGCCACGTAGTGGCTCAGGGCTTGTAAGGAAGGGATAGCCAAGACCCGCACTTCACCGCGAAGTTCTGGGACGTTCCCTCTTCAGAGTGCTCGGAGCTCGTTTGGAAATGTCAACAGCGGACCATCCGCAGACCGATGGTCAAACCGAACGTGTAATCGCGTTGTGGGCGGCATATCCTCCGAAGCGTATTCGCTGAAGCGCCAAAACGCTGGAGCGAGAGGCTCCCACTCGTTGAGTTCGCATCATATAATGCAGTGCGCGCCTCGACAGGCTACACTCCATTCTATGTGAACGGCTTGGTTAACCCTCGCGTTCCACTGACGCCGCCACGTAGTGGCTCAGGGCTTGTAAGGAAGGGATAGCCAAGACCCGCACTTCACCGCGAAGTTCTGGACGTCCCTCTTCAGAGTGCTCGGAGCTCGTTTGGACATGTCAACAGCGGACCATCCGCAGACCGATGGTCAAACCGAACGTGTTAAATCGCGTTGTGGCGGATATCCTCCGAAGCGTATTCGCTGAAGCGCCTAAACGCTGGAGCGAGAGGCCTCCCACTCGTTGAGTTCGCATTAAATAATGCAGTGCGCGCCTCGACAGGCTACACTCCATTCTATGTGAACGGCTTGGTTAACCCTCGCGTTCCACTGACGCCGCCACGTAGTGGCTCAGGGCTTGTAAGGAAGGGATAGCCAAGACCCGCACTTCACCGCGAAGTTCTGGACGTCCCTCTTCAGAGTGCTCGGAGCTCGTTTGGACATGTCAACAGCGGACCATCCGCAGACTGATGGTCAAACCGAACGTGTAAATCGCGTTGTGGCGGATATCCTCCGAAGCGTATTCGCTGAAGCGCCTAAACGCTGGAGCGAGAGGCTCCCACTCGTTGAGTTCGTATCATATAATGCAGTGCGCGCCTCGACAGGCTACACTCCATTCTATGTGAACGGCTTGGTTAACCCTCGCGTTCCACTGACGCCGCCACGTAGTGGCTCAGGGCTTGTAAGGAAGGGATAGCCAAGACCCGCACTTCACCGCGAAGTTCTGGACGTCCCTCTTCAGAGTGCTCGGAGCTCGTTTGGACATGTCAACAGCGGACCATCCGCAGACGGATGGTTAAACCGAACGTGTAAATCGCGTTGTGGCGGATATCCTCCGACGCGTATTCGCTGAAGCGCCTAAACGCTGGAGCGAGAGGCTCCCACTCGTTGAGTTCGCATTAAATAATGCAGTGCGCGCCTCGACAGGCTACACTCCATTCTATGTGAACGGCTTGGTTAACCCTCGCGTTCCACTGACGCCGCCACGTAGTGGCTCAGGGCTTGTAAGGAAGGGATAGCCAAGACCCGCACTTCACCGCGAAGTTCTGGACGTCCCTCTTCAGAGTGCTCGGAGCTCGTTTGGACATGTCAACAGCGGACCATCCGCAGACGGATGGTTAAACCGAACGTGTAAATCGCGTTGTGGCGGATATCCTCCGACGCGTATTCGCTGAAGCGCCTAAACGCTGGAGCGAGAGGCTCCCACTCGTTGAGTTCGCATCATATAATGCAGTGCGCGCCTCGACAGGCTACACTCCATTCTATGTGAACGGCTTGGTTAACCCTCGCGTTCCACTGACGCCGCCACGTAGTGGCTCAGGGCTTGTAAGGAAGGGATAGCCAAGACCCGCACTTCACCGCGAAGTTCTGGACGTCCCTCTTCAGAGTGCTCAGAGCTCCTTTGGACATGTCAACAGCGGACCATCCGCAGACGGATGGTCAAACCGAACGTGTAAATCGCGTTGTGGCGGATATCCTCCGACGCGTATTCGCTGAAGCGCCAAAACGCTGGAGCGAGATGCTCCCACTCGTTGAGTTCGCATTAAATAATGCAGTGCGCGCCTCGACAGGCTGCACTCCATTCTATGTGAACGGCTTGGTTAACCCTCGCTTTCCACTGACGCCTCCACGCAGTGGCTCAGGGCTTGTTTGGGGAGGGATAGCCGAGCTGCTAGCTGATGCCAGCCCTGTTGCGGCTTGCAAGCAAGTCGATGACGTTGTTTCAATGAGACTGAGTGTAATGCGTAAAGTACGCGACGCTATGGCTGAAAGCCAAGACACGCAGAAGAAACATGCATATGCGAAGGGCCGAAGCAATGTTGAGAGATTTGAGGTCGGTGATCAAGTTTATTAAACACGAAAAAACTACCAGCTCATGCAAAGTGCTCGAGATGCAGGAGCAAGGCAAGCTGAACGTTCGGCCGAGCGACGGGACGCTCAAGTTCCGAGACCTGGCTGTGAGTCAACTGTGATGACTGCAACCTATCCACAAGGTGGATCATCTCTTCGAGATCGACCGATGGGCGGTGAATGTGAACGTTCGCGTCGTATGGACGTAGCCACCGTTCCGGCAAGTGCTGACCTCCCCACGAGAGCCCAGCTGAGGCATGGTCTCCTCCCGCTCTGCTCGATGAGCATGGTGAGCTTCACTATCACATGGAACGCCTTGTGGCGCGGCGTAGACGCCAGGGTCGTACCCAGTCCTTTGTGAGGTGGAGGGGTTACCCTCACTCACAGAACTCATGGGCGTTTGAGGTTATCCTCCGGCAAGATTGCTCTGACGTCGTGGACGCTTACGACCGGGCACATCCTGTGCCGAAGCGCCACCGTGGCTTACGACAGCGTCGTCAGGCACTGGGCGCCTCCGACTAGAGTGGGGAGCGAACAGGTCAGTAGTTGAGCTCAGGCTCTGATCAGTGGCTGCAGCAGCCAGCTCGTACATATGAGCGCTGCTCGCAGCGGGAGCAGGAGGTGGAGATACCTCGTGGTGTTAGGGATGTGGTCCCGAAGGAAGCAGGTGCTTCGTGTTGTGCTGAACAAGGTTCAGGCACAAGCGTCCCGATAGACACATAGCTGTTTTGAAACAAATTGCTCGATGAGCATAATCCAGATGTGAATGCGCTGAAACAGCGAAAATGGTGTGTCCCGGACGGGGATCGAGCCACTGGCCTTTGACTTTCCAGGCCGGAGCTCTACCATTTCGCTATATGTGCGATGCCCGTAAGTTTGTCCGAGTACGGACTACTCATGGTATCAGAGGGCTGCACCCGGGTGGAATTAAACCACCGACCTGTGGCTTCCAAAGCCAACGCTCGACCACTGAGCGAAATGGGTGTTGCCCTTAAGCTTGTCCAATCAAGGACAACAGCTCATGGAACGAGAGGGCTGTGCCCTGGTGGGTTCGAGCCACCGACCTGTGGCTCTCAAAGCCAGCGCTCAACCATTGTCTTAACAAGACATGACCTCGCTGAGGAAAGCTTCGAGAACGGAATGTTCACATCTTAGTGGAGGAGAGTGTAGCGGGGTTACATGGTGTGGAACACACAGGGGTACGAAGTACCCGGAGAGCTAACAAAATATCAGTACATAAACTGGAGAGTTAACAAGGTCTCTCAGTACGTTGGCTGAAAGCCACACGTTATGCATTTGATTACATTTACCCCTAGGCGGCTTGGCCGCAAAATAGTACATAAACCACTTCTGATTTTGAAGCATAAAAATTAAGGTATTAACTTTGAGCCCTGGCCGTGGGCTGTAAGCTCCTTTAGGATAAGGAACTTAGTATTAGTGACTCTTTGAGTCGAACGTCTTCCTCTGACGCTAAAGTTACGGCAGCCTCGCTGCAGGGGGGGGGGGGGGGGCTAGAAGAAGCTTCACAGGAGCGATCCTGCATCACAGCAGCGAGACGTTTTTTAGCATTAGCGTAAAAAATGTTTTTGATTCTTCGGAATCAGGATCTATCTTAAAGAGATCTATAGTGAACTGCTCTTCAATAGGTCGTTTTTTGCTTCATTTGGGTCAAGCGTTCCTTGTTGCGATCTTTGTTGCCTGTAACCAACTGCTTCAAGATTCTGGTTCCTCTTTGTCATCCGCGACGGTCTTTAATATTTTGTGTCCAACAGGTCGCTCTCACCCTTGTAGTAGGGGATGGCCTAGATGTAAAGCCAAATCTCGCTCACCGGAGTATACTGGAGATCGGACAACAAGTATAATAGCTGGCGGTTAGGAATTCAACACGATAGTTCCGGGTTGAATGAGGAACGGGTTTGGATTGAAGGCAACTAGAAGAGGTGTTCGTTTAGCGGAAAGGAGGTGCAACAACCAAGGCGCTGTTCACTTTTCCATTTGCTCGACGGAGCACACTGGGAATACAATCGGCGTACTAGATTTTGGAAGTGGCAGCTTCCCCAATTGGAGTGTGTTTGTTATTGAAACCTACTACAAAGTCAACTTTAGCTGTTGGGAATCGACAACTAATCATGCCAAGAACGTGGAGCCAAGGACGAAGGCAGCTTGTAACGGGGTAAGATATACCGTCACTTGCTTACACTATAGTGTGGAGGAAGCTCGCAATAGTAAAACCAAGTCTTAGGTTTGTGTCAAATTCAACTCTGATTTATTTAGGACCAGGGGGGTACCCCTGGCCTCGTGTGAACCACTCAAACACATGTCTTTGTCTGATTGGTCAATAAGTGAGTCTGGCTCCTCACTATCAACCAATCAGATGATGACACCTTGGCACACGGGTAGCGTGTGCCACTTTACCTACTTATGTAAAATTAAAGAAATATATACCTACTTATGTAATTGGAGTTGGGCCCATTACATCACCCTCCTCTCTAAGTTGCGCTTACGCAACATAAGCGCACGAAACACATTTGAAGAAAACTCGAAAACCGACAAGGCGGAGACATCGGGGACAGCGCGAAGGGCGGCAGCGCCAGCGCGTCGCTGGCGGTGGTAACAAGGGCAAGCCCAGGGTCGACAGGTGCGCCACAAGCTCTGGATGTACTGCGAGGACCGTCGCTGCGCGTCTCGGTTCCCAGGACACACATCGACGAAGTGCCCAGCGTACATGCGACTTAGAAGACTCCGAGCTGGAGGCGCTTGGATCACGGACACGAGGAACCTCACGAAGCCGACTTCGTGGCGCAATGGTCAATGCATGGGGCCTCCAGTCAGAACGCCAGGGTTCGATTCCCATCAGGCGCATTCACTCACGCACACGCGAGTGTTGTTTTGCTGCCAGAACGGAGTATCTTCGAACATCTCGAAGACATGAGACTTGTCGACGGAAGTCAACCACTTGAGCAACCCACGTGAGCATCACGCTGTCACCACTGGTGTCACCAGAATCAGGTACTTGTTGGCCACCGTGTCGCCGCTGGTAATCGAAGTCGTTTCGGCGCCGTCGTAGCGTGTCGGGTTGCCAACCCACTGGTCACCGGTTCGATGTCGCCGATGGTTTCTTGTTTTCATTCTTGCACTGACAAGCTGTGTCAGTATTCGCCGCGGCTCACGCCGACGTTGGACGCGTCGGAGCGCGGCGTCGATGTCGCCTCCTCGTGCGGATCGTTCTCGTGGCCGTTCTCGATCTCGTTCACGGTCTCCGCGGGGTGACCCGCGGAATTCTTCTTCTCAAGCTGCATTGTCTCATACTCGTGGGCCACGTCCTGAACGTCGCGGAGAAGATTGGCGCGGGGCTCCCACGTATCATGCTCTGGGGGATAACCGAGCCAACGTACCAAATAGCGGCGCGCGGTTGGAACCGCGCGAGGGACACGACTACGGACGTTACGCTGGTCGGTCGAGCTGTGGGGATCCTCGTGGTCAA
This sequence comes from Phytophthora betacei, assembly GCA_011320135.1. NCBI lineage: Eukaryota > Oomycota > Peronosporomycetes > Peronosporales > Peronosporaceae > Phytophthora > Phytophthora betacei. Next base: position 40,499 of record JAANHX010000632.1, read on the forward strand.
CGATACGCTCCACAATCCAGCGCGCATCACCCACCGAGTCAATTATCGGTGGTGGGCCTTCACGATGATACGGCGTACGCCCTGTACGTTCAGGGCGACGTGGAGACTGTTTTGAACCGTTCGTTGGACACTCAGATTGGAGCTGAGCGGGCGGAAGATCGTGCCTGACAGACGCGTCAGGCTCGTCGGGCTGGTCGCCCGACGCATGCTCCGTCTGCTGGCTCGGGTCAGGAATCGTCGCAGGGAAGTACCGCTTCAGTCGCCCGACGTAAAAAGTCGGGTGAAGTCTAAGTGACGACGGGATGCCCAGGGTGTAGGCGTCGCCCACAGACTTGGTTACTCGAAAAGGACCGATGAAGCGTGGAGCAAGTTTGTTGGCGCCGAGGTTGGTTACGGCAGAAGCTCGGATTCCCTCGGTCGATAGGAGAACGCGATCTCCTATCTTGAATACATTCGCGTTCTTTCGAGCGTGTTTATCAGCTTGTTCCTTTTGCTTGTCCACTGCATTCTGCAGTGCGTCGCGGACGAACCTTGAGATGGATTGCCTTTGCATGACGAATTCCGCAACTGTCGAGCGATCGGCAGGAAGCACCGAGGGTTTCGGTGTATAATTGGCCGTGGTAACTGCCTGCTCGCGATTCTTGCTGCCTGGCTCGATCAAGTTCTGCGACGTCCATCTCGTTATCGGAGATGCAGTACGCCGAGGAGGCTCGATGGACTGCTTGGACGGAGAGCGAGTCAAGGCGTTCACACTGGCTACACCCGAAGATAACCCTGAAGTCGAGTGCGCCGGCAGGCCTGTTGGCACCGGTGAGGCTACAGGTGCGTGCTGAGACACCGGTTCACGTACCGGTGATGACCACGACTCGGACTCGTTGTCCGCAGGACTGACCGCAACTTCAGCATCCATGTCGACCGAAGGAGATCCTCCCCCACCAAGGGTGAAGCCGCCAGCATCCGTGGGGTGGCCCACGGCGAGAAGTGCCCGAACACGTGGGTGTCGAGCGTTGTTCACGAAGAACGGCGTCATGCCCGTCGAGGAGTGCTCGGCGTTGTTGAGTGCGAACTCGGCTAGCGGTAGGAACGAGCTCCAGCTCGTGTACGAAGTCGCGTAGCTGCGGAGAACGTCTTCAAGGACTCGGTTGACGCGTTCTGTTTGTCCATCCGTCTCCGGATGTGCCGCAGTCGACATCAGCAATTTTGTTCCCAAGAGCTCGAAGAGGCGTGACCAGAACGCGGATGTAAACCGCGGGTCGCGGTCGGACACGATGGACTCCGGCAGACCGTGGTGACGAATAATCACGTCGACGAAGTGTGCCGCGGACGCTTCCGCGGTGATTGAGGCTGCCACCGGAACGAGATGGACCATCTTGCTGAAACGATCGACGAGCACAAGTACACCCGTGCGCCCGGCTGTATCGGGCGGAAGACCGAAGATGAAGTCCATCGAAATGGAGCGCCAGGCTTCCGTGGCGACCGGAAGAGGGCGCAATGGGGCCTGAGACGTCGAAGACGGTTTGACTCGCTGGCAAGTTTCACATGTGCGGACCCACTTGCGTACCCACTTGTACATGTGCGGCCAATAGAAGTCTCTCGACAGAGCCGCGTACGTCTTCTCGCGACCGAGATGTCCTCCAGTCGGGGCGTCATGATACTCGTGGACTATGCGCGCACGTAGATCAGCGTCGTTTGGGACGACGACTCGAGGTCCATCGAACCTGTCGATGCTGTACTTGAGCAGCTTGCCGTCCAGTCGATATCGATCGATCTGATTCAGCGTGGTCTTTGACAGGTCACTTAGCGTGTCACTACCAGGAGCACGCAGGTGCTTCATGATGGCACCGTATATAGGGTCATCATCGTACGCTGTAGCAATCTCGTCGCCCAGCGGGAGCGTGGGCGTGGTCAACGTCAAGTTGATGCCTGACGATACGCAGACCGCACATTCGTCGTCGTCCTCATCAGCCAGCTGAAATCCTAGCGCTTCACGGGGATCGTAGTCCGGACGCCGAGACAGCGCGTCGGCGAGAATGTTATTCTTGCCCGGCTTGTAGTGAACAACGAAGTTGTACTCGGAGAAGAAGGACAGCCAACGGGCCATCCGTTGCGACAAGTGAGGGCTCTTCATCGCTGTCCGCAGCGATGCGTGATCAGTGTAAACCGCAAACGACTGTTCACCGAGCAAGTACACTCTGAATTTGATCAGAGCGTACCGCATTGCCAGGAGCTCCTTGTCGTGGACTGGGTAATGCTTCTCGGCTGGCTTCGGTTGGCGCGACTGATAGCTGATAACGCGTTCGTGTTCGTCATCATCGAACTGCATCAGCGCACAGCCGATGGCAAAATCGCTCGCGTCGCAGACGACGTGGAATGGCTTTGAGTCATCAGCAAGCTTCAGGATCAGCGCAGACGCCAAGCTCTTCTTCACCGAGTCGAATGCAGCTTGGTGGTCCGATTTCCACTCCCAGATCACGTCTTTCTTCAGCAGCGAGGACAGCGGCTGGGTCAACCCAGCGTAATTCTTCGTGTACTTGTGCAAGTAACTGGCCATGCCAAGCCACTGACGCAACTCAGTTGGGCTTGTCGGCGTTGGCCAAGCACAGATAGACGATACCTTCTCGGGATCCGCGCGCACACCGTTCTTGCTCACGTAGCATCCCAACACCGGAATCTCCGGTGCGCAGAAGACACATTTCTTCAGGTTTGCGTAGAGCTTGTTCTCTTGCATCACCTGGAAGACTTGTCTCAGGTGTTTCAGATGTACTTCCACGGCACGGAGGTTGCCCTCAGCGCGGCTGTGCACGAAGATGTCGTCGAAGTAACTCGGCGCGAAGTCTCGAAGCGGGCGAAGCACATGGGAGACCATGCGATTGAAGGTGGCAGGCATGTTCTTGAGACCCTGTGGCATCACGAGCCACTCCCAGAGCATCCCGCTCGGTGTACCTACGGCGGTGAGACGCACATCAGATGCTCTCATCAGGATCTGATAGAATCCATCGGTCAGGTCGATGGCGCTGTAGATGACGCTGCCAGCCATGGAGTCTAGTACCATGTCCTTCCGAAGGATCGGAGTCTGCACGGGGATGGTGGCATCATTCAACTTGTTGAATGCGTGAACAATACGCCATCCCCCTGTAGCTTTCTTCACACAGAACGTTGGACTGGAATGGGGAGAGGTACTCTCACGCACGTGACCCGCCTTTCGGCGGCCCTCGAAGAAGTCATCGATCGCTTTCACTTGATCACGAGGAAGTGGTCATTGTCTGGTGACGCAGTACTTCGTACCTGGCGCGAGGTCGATCTCATGCTGAACCCCACGATCCGCCGGTAGCTCGGCGGGGATCTCATCCGGGAAGACGTCGGCGTACTTGCAGGCGGTGTCGCATACGGGATTCGCTGACTCACGCAAGGCCTCCCAGGACTGCGTTTGGAATCGTTCCTCTCGAGCAGACTTAGGTTCAGCACCTAGCGGACGTGAACGTTCACTGTCCGTTGCGACCGCATTTGCTGACTCATCCACCGAGACTGCCTCGGTGACCAAGCATACTTGCTCGACGTCTCCAGCCTTGAGGTCCCGAAGAAAGTTCTTCCAGGACAAGCCTGGAAGGCGTGTGATCGCCGCCGCTTCACGCGGCGGACTCGCGATTGCGATGCTGCGCGACCGATTCGGGCCTCCTTCCACGTACTCCAGCGCGCTGACCGATTCCATCGGCGGGCTATCGCTGGTCGAGTCTCGACGAGGTTTCAGGCGTCGTCTCTTCGACTTCTTCTTCGACTTCCTCGAGCTTACGCTCGAGTCTGACTCACTACTACTCGACGATGCATCACCCTCCTCTAGGCGCGGGAGACCGTACTCGACCGGGCCGGGAGCACGCGGGAGCCCCTGCTCAACCGCGGCATCGTTTGACGGGAGCCCAATCTGCTCAACCGCCGAATCGTTCGGCGGGAACCTCTGCTCGACCGCCGTCTCGTTGTGTGGGAGCCCCTGCTCGACCACTGTCTCGTATTGTGGGAGCCTCTGCTCAATCACTTCATCATCTACCTCGCGAAACCGCGAGGGCTCTTCGTCCAACAACGTAGCCCAAGCATGCAGAGAGGGCCATCGCTCGCTCTGTGCACTGCCTGTGTCGTTGCTGTTTTGTCCACGACTGTGACGTGGGGCCAGTCTCTTGGCGCCACCAAGAGGTGTGTGAAGCCCTCGCTCACGTCGAATCCACGTCGACGCTTGACTGATTGGGCCAGCCAGTCAATCTCTGGCTGGTATCGCGCAAGCCAAGGGATGCCCAGGATGCAGTCAAACGCGTAGTTCATCTCGATCACCAAGAAGTCGTCCTTGCTACGGAAGCCGTCGAACGTGTACGACAAGGACACGTCACGCCGCGCAACGCGGCGAGCCTTACCATCGGCGAGTTTGACTTGAATCTCACCCGGACCATTCCGGACGCGGACGTTCTTGGGTAGTCCCGACAAACACGACGCGCGAAAGAAGTTGTTGGTCGCTCCTGAGTCAAGGAGCGCGCGCAGTGGTCGCCGGGCACCGGTGACGTGGAGGCTGACGATGATCAGTCTCGAGTCACCCGGCGTAGTGGTAGCATTGGTGTGTGCTGGAGCACGGAAGGGCTCGAAGGTTGGGCTGCCACCGGAGGGCCCGGTCCTTCGTCAAAGCCAGTAGGGCGCCCCGCACCTACTGGTCCTGGTCGTTTTTTTGAATGAACGACCGAGGAATGTTCCGGCATCGGCGTGAGAGACGACGGGAGCTGGCGCGCGGCACTCCGCCGCGCGATGACCTTTCTTCCCACAGCGGAAGCAAATGACTGCTTCGTCCAGCGCTACCGCGGTAGGACCCGCGACGTCGATCGCTCGACGCGTTGATGGCGTCGATCTCCATGGGCTCGGGGGTAGACGCTCGGGCTTCCGCAGGTATGGCTGCGGCGTACGATGCAGCGACCATGTAATCCTCGCGAATCGCGAGTGCAAATGCCTCCTCGAGAGAGGAGGGCTCAGCTCTGGTGAGGCAAGTAGCGGGTCATGCCCTCGCGCATGCCGAACACAAATACGTGGACTTGCGAGACCATGTCGATTGGCTTGGTCACGATGCATGACGCCAGATGTCGCGTCTTCTGGACGTAATCACGCATGGACATCTGCCCTTGCCGAAGAGCGAAGAACTCTGCGCGAACGCGAGACTCATCTTGCGGGGGCTCGAACGCGAGGCGCAAGTCGCTCTGAAGAGCTTCCAGAGTCGGAAAGCCTGGGGTCGAACAACCAGCTTCCCAAGGGCCCATTCTTTGGCCTTCCCGGCTAACCGGGAGAGGAGGAAGTTCATTCTTGCGGATGACGCCTCGATGCGTGCGCAGGCGATAGCGATGTCGATCTCGCGGAACCACCGGTTTAGCGGGAGCCGGTTTTCACCGGCGCCAGAATACGTAGACGTCTCCATCTTGACGACGTCATTCTGGATGAACGCGAGGGAGTTAACACCCGCCGATTCGCATCGGCGAGCTCGCGTTCCATGAACTCTTGTGCTGCAAGACGTTGCTGGTCGGGCGTCGCTGAGCTCAGCAGCGATGCGACAACGGCATCTCCGGACACCGCCACGAGGCGGT